>CANDYQ010000046.1:0-31298 GCA_947425015.1 Pterostichus niger
AATGAACATTTTTCGTTTACTCGCCTAAATATAGTGATATTTTAAAATTGTTTAAACTTTTTAACTTTACCCTAAGTACAAACATTACGTTTGGTTAAAGTTTGATTCTACCATTTACTTTAGGTGAGATATGGTCCCAAGGCGTATTTCAACTTGAAACACGATTTCTACGTTATTAGAGTCTGAAATAAACATTTTTCGTTTACAAGGCGTATTTCAACTTGAAAGACGATTTCTACGTTTTTAGAGTCTGAAATGAACATTTTTCGTTTACAAGGCGTATTTCAACTTGAAACACGATTTCTGCGGTTTTAGAGTCTGAGACGAACATTTTTCGTTTACTCGCCTAAATATAGTGATATTTTCAAATTGTTTAAACTTTTTAACTTTACCCTAGGTACAAACATTACGTTTGGTTAAAGTTTGATTCTACCATTTACTTTAGGTGAGATATGGTCCCAAGGCGTATTTCAACTTGAAACACGATTTCTACGTTATTAGAGTCTGAAATAAACATTTTTCGTTTACAAGGCGTATTTCAACTTGAAACACGATTTCTACGTTTTTAGAGTCTGAAATGAACATTTTTCGTTTACTCGCCTAAATATAGTGATATTTTAAAATTGTTTAAACTTTTTAACTTTACTCTAAGTACAAACATTACGTTTGGTTAAAGTTTGATTCTACCATTTACTTTAGGTGAGATATGGTACCAAGGCGTATTTCAACTTGAAACACGATTTCTGCGGTTTTAGAGTCTGAAATAAACATTTTTCGTTTACAAGGCGTATTTCAACTTGAAAGACGATTTCTACGTTTTTAGAGTCTGAAATGAACATTTTTCGTTTACTCGCCTAAATATAGTGATATTTTAAAATTGTTTAAACTTTTTAACTTTACCCTAAGTACAAACATTACGTTTGGTTAAAGTTTGATTCTACCATTTACTTTAGGTGAGATATGGTACCAAGGCGTATTTCAACTTGAAACACGATTTCTGCGGTTTTAGTGTCTGAAATAAACATTTTTCGTTTACAAGGCGTATTTCAACTTGAAAGACGATTTCTACGTTTTTAGAGTCTGAAATGAACATTTTTCGTTTACTCGCCTAAATATAGTGATATTTTAAAATTGTTTAAACTTTTTAACTTTACCCTAAGTACAAACATTACGTTTGGTTAAAGTTTGATTCTACCATTTACTTTAGGTGAGATATGGTCCCAAGGCGTATTTCAACTTGAAACACGATTTCTACGTTATTAGAGTCTGAAATAAACATTTTTCGTTTACAAGGCGTATTTCAACTTGAAACACGATTTCTACGTTTTTAGAGTCTGAAATGAACATTTTTCGTTTACTCGCCTAAATATAGTGATATTTTAAAATTGTTTAAACTTTTTAACTTTACCCTAGGTACAAACATTACGTTTGGTTAAAGTTTGATTCTACCATTTACTTTAGGTGAGATATGGTACCAAGGCGTATTTCAACTTGAAACACGATTTCTGCGGTTTTAGAGTCTGAAATAAACATTTTTCGTTTACAAGGCGTATTTCAACTTGAAAGACGATTTCTACGTTTTCAGAGTCTGAAATGAACATTTTTCGTTTACTCGCCTAAATATAGTGATATTTTAAAATTGTTTAAACTTTTTAACTTTACCCTAAGTACAAACATTACGTTTGGTTAAAGTTTGATTCTACCATTTACTTTAGGTGAGATATGGTACCAAGGCGTATTTCAACTTGAAACACGATTTCTGCGGTTTTAGAGTCTGAAATAAACATTTTTCGTTTACAAGGCGTATTTCAACTTGAAAGACGATTTCTACGTTTTTAGAGTCTGAAATGAACATTTTTCGTTTACTCGCCTAAATATAGTGATATTTTCAAATTGTTTAAACTTTTTAACTTTACCCTAGGTACAAACATTACGTTTGGTTAAAGTTTGATTCTACCATTTACTTTAGGTGAGATATGGTCCCAAGGCGTATTTCAACTTGAAACACGATTTCTACGTTATTAGAGTCTGAAATAAACATTTTTCGTTTACAAGGCGTATTTCAACTTGAAACACGATTTCTACGTTTTTAGAGTCTGAAATGAACATTTTTCGTTTACTCGCCTAAATATAGTGATATTTTCAAATTGTTTAAACTTTTTAACTTTACCCTAGGTACAAACATTACGTTTGGTTAAAGTTCGATTCTACCATTTACTTTAGGTGAGATATGGTCCCAAGGCGTATTTCAACTTGAAACACGATTTCTACGTTATTAGAGTCTGAAATAAACATTTTTCGTTTACAAGGCGTATTTCAACTTGAAAGACGATTTCTACGTTTTTAGAGTCTGAAATGAACATTTTTCGTTTACTCGCCTAAATATAGTGATATTTTAAAATTGTTTAAACTTTTTAACTTTACCCTAAGTACAAACATTACGTTTGGTTAAAGTTTGATTCTACCATTTACTTTAGGTGAGATATGGTACCAAGGCGTATTTCAACTTGAAACACGATTTCTGCGGTTTTAGAGTCTGAAATAAACATTTTTCGTTTACAAGGCGTATTTCAACTTGAAAGACGATTTCTACGTTTTCAGAGTCTGAAATGAACATTTTTCGTTTACTCGCCTAAATATAGTGATATTTTAAAATTGTTTAAACTTTTTAACTTTACCCTAAGTACAAACATTACGTTTGGTTAAAGTTTGATTCTACCATTTACTTTAGGTGAGATATGGTACCAAGGCGTATTTCAACTTGAAACACGATTTCTGCGGTTTTAGAGTCTGAAATAAACATTTTTCGTTTACAAGGCGTATTTCAACTTGAAAGACGATTTCTACGTTTTTAGAGTCTGAAATGAACATTTTTCGTTTACTCGCCTAAATATAGTGATATTTTCAAATTGTTTAAACTTTTTAACTTTACCCTAGGTACAAACATTACGTTTGGTTAAAGTTTGATTCTACCATTTACTTTAGGTGAGATATGGTCCCAAGGCGTATTTCAACTTGAAACACGATTTCTACGTTATTAGAGTCTGAAATAAACATTTTTCGTTTACAAGGCGTATTTCAACTTGAAACACGATTTCTACGTTTTTAGAGTCTGAAATGAACATTTTTCGTTTACTCGCCTAAATATAGTGATATTTTCAAATTGTTTAAACTTTTTAACTTTACCCTAGGTACAAACATTACGTTTGGTTAAAGTTCGATTCTACCATTTACTTTAGGTGAGATATGGTCCCAAGGCGTATTTCAACTTGAAACACGATTTCTACGTTATTAGAGTCTGAAATAAACATTTTTCGTTTACAAGGCGTATTTCAACTTGAAAGACGATTTCTACGTTTTTAGAGTCTGAAATGAACATTTTTCGTTTACTCGCCTAAATATAGTGATATTTTAAAATTGTTTAAACTTTTTAACTTTACCCTAAGTACAAACATTACGTTTGGTTAAAGTTTGATTCTACCATTTACTTTAGGTGAGATATGGTACCAAGGCGTATTTCAACTTGAAACACGATTTCTGCGGTTTTAGTGTCTGAAATAAACATTTTTCGTTTACAAGGCGTATTTCAACTTGAAAGACGATTTCTACGTTTTTAGAGTCTGAAATGAACATTTTTCGTTTACTCGCCTAAATATAGTGATATTTTAAAATTGTTTAAACTTTTTAACTTTACCCTAAGTACAAACATTACGTTTGGTTAAAGTTTGATTCTACCATTTACTTTAGGTGAGATATGGTCCCAAGGCGTATTTCAACTTGAAACACGATTTCTACGTTATTAGAGTCTGAAATAAACATTTTTCGTTTACAAGGCGTATTTCAACTTGAAACACGATTTCTACGTTTTTAGAGTCTGAAATGAACATTTTTCGTTTACTCGCCTAAATATAGTGATATTTTAAAATTGTTTAAACTTTTTAACTTTACCCTAGGTACAAACATTACGTTTGGTTAAAGTTTGATTCTACCATTTACTTTAGGTGAGATATGGTACCAAGGCGTATTTCAACTTGAAACACGATTTCTGCGGTTTTAGAGTCTGAAATAAACATTTTTCGTTTACAAGGCGTATTTCAACTTGAAAGACGATTTCTACGTTTTTAGAGTCTGAAATGAACATTTTTCGTTTACTCGCCTAAATATAGTGATATTTTAAAATTGTTTAAACTTTTTAACTTTACCCTAAGTACAAACATTACGTTTGGTTAAAGTTTGATTCTACCATTTACTTTAGGTGAGATATGGTACCAAGGCGTATTTCAACTTGAAACACGATTTCTGCGGTTTTAGAGTCTGAAATAAACATTTTTCGTTTACAAGGCGTATTTCAACTTGAAAGACGATTTCTACGTTTTTAGAGTCTGAAATGAACATTTTTCGTTTACTCGCCTAAATATAGTGATATTTTAAAATTGTTTAAACTTTTTAACTTTACCCTAAGTACAAACATTACGTTTGGTTAAAGTTTGATTCTACCATTTACTTTAGGTGAGATATGGTCCCAAGGCGTATTTCAACTTGAAACACGATTTCTACGTTATTAGAGTCTGAAATAAACATTTTTCGTTTACAAGGCGTATTTCAACTTGAAAGACGATTTCTACGTTTTTAGAGTCTGAAATGAACATTTTTCGTTTACAAGGCGTATTTCAACTTGAAACACGATTTCTGCGGTTTTAGAGTCTGAGACGAACATTTTTCGTTTACTCGCCTAAATATAGTGATATTTTCAAATTGTTTAAACTTTTTAACTTTACCCTAAGTACAAACATTACGTTTGGTTAAAGTTTGATTCTACCATTTACTTTAGGTGAGATATGGTCCCAAGGCGTATTTCAACTTGAAACACGATTTCTACGTTATTAGAGTCTGAAATAAACATTTTTCGTTTACAAGGCGTATTTCAACTTGAAAGACGATTTCTACGTTTTTAGAGTCTGAAATGAACATTTTTCGTTTACAAGGCGTATTTCAACTTGAAACACGATTTCTGCGGTTTTAGAGTCTGAGACGAACATTTTTCGTTTACTCGCCTAAATATAGTGATATTTTCAAATTGTTTAAACTTTTTAACTTTACTCTAAGTACAAACATTACGTTTGGTTAAAGTTTGATTCTACCATTTACTTTAGGTGAGATATGGTACCAAGGCGTATTTCAACTTGAAACACGATTTCTGCGGTTTTAGAGTCTGAAATAAACATTTTTCGTTTACAAGGCGTATTTCAACTTGAAAGACGATTTCTACGTTTTTAGAGTCTGAAATGAACATTTTTCGTTTACTCGCCTAAATATAGTGATATTTTAAAATTGTTTAAACTTTTTAACTTTACCCTAAGTACAAACATTACGTTTGGTTAAAGTTTGATTCTACCATTTACTTTAGGTGAGATATGGTACCAAGGCGTATTTCAACTTGAAACACGATTTCTGCGGTTTTAGTGTCTGAAATAAACATTTTTCGTTTACAAGGCGTATTTCAACTTGAAAGACGATTTCTACGTTTTTAGAGTCTGAAATGAACATTTTTCGTTTACTCGCCTAAATATAGTGATATTTTAAAATTGTTTAAACTTTTTAACTTTACCCTAAGTACAAACATTACGTTTGGTTAAAGTTTGATTCTACCATTTACTTTAGGTGAGATATGGTCCCAAGGCGTATTTCAACTTGAAACACGATTTCTACGTTATTAGAGTCTGAAATAAACATTTTTCGTTTACAAGGCGTATTTCAACTTGAAACACGATTTCTACGTTTTTAGAGTCTGAAATGAACATTTTTCGTTTACTCGCCTAAATATAGTGATATTTTAAAATTGTTTAAACTTTTTAACTTTACCCTAGGTACAAACATTACGTTTGGTTAAAGTTTGATTCTACCATTTACTTTAGGTGAGATATGGTACCAAGGCGTATTTCAACTTGAAACACGATTTCTGCGGTTTTAGAGTCTGAAATAAACATTTTTCGTTTACAAGGCGTATTTCAACTTGAAAGACGATTTCTACGTTTTCAGAGTCTGAAATGAACATTTTTCGTTTACTCGCCTAAATATAGTGATATTTTAAAATTGTTTAAACTTTTTAACTTTACCCTAAGTACAAACATTACGTTTGGTTAAAGTTTGATTCTACCATTTACTTTAGGTGAGATATGGTACCAAGGCGTATTTCAACTTGAAACACGATTTCTGCGGTTTTAGAGTCTGAAATAAACATTTTTCGTTTACAAGGCGTATTTCAACTTGAAAGACGATTTCTACGTTTTTAGAGTCTGAAATGAACATTTTTCGTTTACTCGCCTAAATATAGTGATATTTTCAAATTGTTTAAACTTTTTAACTTTACCCTAGGTACAAACATTACGTTTGGTTAAAGTTTGATTCTACCATTTACTTTAGGTGAGATATGGTCCCAAGGCGTATTTCAACTTGAAACACGATTTCTACGTTATTAGAGTCTGAAATAAACATTTTTCGTTTACAAGGCGTATTTCAACTTGAAACACGATTTCTACGTTTTTAGAGTCTGAAATGAACATTTTTCGTTTACTCGCCTAAATATAGTGATATTTTCAAATTGTTTAAACTTTTTAACTTTACCCTAGGTACAAACATTACGTTTGGTTAAAGTTCGATTCTACCATTTACTTTAGGTGAGATATGGTCCCAAGGCGTATTTCAACTTGAAACACGATTTCTACGTTATTAGAGTCTGAAATAAACATTTTTCGTTTACAAGGCGTATTTCAACTTGAAAGACGATTTCTACGTTTTTAGAGTCTGAAATGAACATTTTTCGTTTACTCGCCTAAATATAGTGATATTTTAAAATTGTTTAAACTTTTTAACTTTACCCTAAGTACAAACATTACGTTTGGTTAAAGTTTGATTCTACCATTTACTTTAGGTGAGATATGGTACCAAGGCGTATTTCAACTTGAAACACGATTTCTGCGGTTTTAGTGTCTGAAATAAACATTTTTCGTTTACAAGGCGTATTTCAACTTGAAAGACGATTTCTACGTTTTTAGAGTCTGAAATGAACATTTTTCGTTTACTCGCCTAAATATAGTGATATTTTAAAATTGTTTAAACTTTTTAACTTTACCCTAAGTACAAACATTACGTTTGGTTAAAGTTTGATTCTACCATTTACTTTAGGTGAGATATGGTCCCAAGGCGTATTTCAACTTGAAACACGATTTCTACGTTATTAGAGTCTGAAATAAACATTTTTCGTTTACAAGGCGTATTTCAACTTGAAACACGATTTCTACGTTTTTAGAGTCTGAAATGAACATTTTTCGTTTACTCGCCTAAATATAGTGATATTTTAAAATTGTTTAAACTTTTTAACTTTACCCTAGGTACAAACATTACGTTTGGTTAAAGTTTGATTCTACCATTTACTTTAGGTGAGATATGGTACCAAGGCGTATTTCAACTTGAAACACGATTTCTGCGGTTTTAGAGTCTGAAATAAACATTTTTCGTTTACAAGGCGTATTTCAACTTGAAAGACGATTTCTACGTTTTTAGAGTCTGAAATGAACATTTTTCGTTTACTCGCCTAAATATAGTGATATTTTAAAATTGTTTAAACTTTTTAACTTTACCCTAAGTACAAACATTACGTTTGGTTAAAGTTTGATTCTACCATTTACTTTAGGTGAGATATGGTACCAAGGCGTATTTCAACTTGAAACACGATTTCTGCGGTTTTAGAGTCTGAAATAAACATTTTTCGTTTACAAGGCGTATTTCAACTTGAAAGACGATTTCTACGTTTTTAGAGTCTGAAATGAACATTTTTCGTTTACTCGCCTAAATATAGTGATATTTTAAAATTGTTTAAACTTTTTAACTTTACCCTAAGTACAAACATTACGTTTGGTTAAAGTTTGATTCTACCATTTACTTTAGGTGAGATATGGTCCCAAGGCGTATTTCAACTTGAAACACGATTTCTACGTTATTAGAGTCTGAAATAAACATTTTTCGTTTACAAGGCGTATTTCAACTTGAAAGACGATTTCTACGTTTTTAGAGTCTGAAATGAACATTTTTCGTTTACAAGGCGTATTTCAACTTGAAACACGATTTCTGCGGTTTTAGAGTCTGAGACGAACATTTTTCGTTTACTCGCCTAAATATAGTGATATTTTCAAATTGTTTAAACTTTTTAACTTTACCCTAGGTACAAACATTACGTTTGGTTAAAGTTTGATTCTACCATTTACTTTAGGTGAGATATGGTCCCAAGGCGTATTTCAACTTGAAACACGATTTCTACGTTATTAGAGTCTGAAATAAACATTTTTCGTTTACAAGGCGTATTTCAACTTGAAACACGATTTCTACGTTTTTAGAGTCTGAAATGAACATTTTTCGTTTACTCGCCTAAATATAGTGATATTTTAAAATTGTTTAAACTTTTTAACTTTACTCTAAGTACAAACATTACGTTTGGTTAAAGTTTGATTCTACCATTTACTTTAGGTGAGATATGGTACCAAGGCGTATTTCAACTTGAAACACGATTTCTGCGGTTTTAGAGTCTGAAATAAACATTTTTCGTTTACAAGGCGTATTTCAACTTGAAAGACGATTTCTACGTTTTTAGAGTCTGAAATGAACATTTTTCGTTTACTCGCCTAAATATAGTGATATTTTAAAATTGTTTAAACTTTTTAACTTTACCCTAAGTACAAACATTACGTTTGGTTAAAGTTTGATTCTACCATTTACTTTAGGTGAGATATGGTACCAAGGCGTATTTCAACTTGAAACACGATTTCTGCGGTTTTAGTGTCTGAAATAAACATTTTTCGTTTACAAGGCGTATTTCAACTTGAAAGACGATTTCTACGTTTTTAGAGTCTGAAATGAACATTTTTCGTTTACTCGCCTAAATATAGTGATATTTTAAAATTGTTTAAACTTTTTAACTTTACCCTAAGTACAAACATTACGTTTGGTTAAAGTTTGATTCTACCATTTACTTTAGGTGAGATATGGTCCCAAGGCGTATTTCAACTTGAAACACGATTTCTACGTTATTAGAGTCTGAAATAAACATTTTTCGTTTACAAGGCGTATTTCAACTTGAAAGACGATTTCTACGTTTTTAGAGTCTGAAATGAACATTTTTCGTTTACAAGGCGTATTTCAACTTGAAACACGATTTCTGCGGTTTTAGAGTCTGAAATAAACATTTTTCGTTTACAAGGCGTATTTCAACTTGAAAGACGATTTCTACGTTTTTAGAGTCTGAAATGAACATTTTTCGTTTACTCGCCTAAATATAGTGATATTTTCAAATTGTTTAAACTTTTTAACTTTACCCTAGGTACAAACATTACGTTTGGTTAAAGTTTGATTCTACCATTTACTTTAGGTGAGATATGGTCCCAAGGCGTATTTCAACTTGAAACACGATTTCTACGTTATTAGAGTCTGAAATAAACATTTTTCGTTTACAAGGCGTATTTCAACTTGAAACACGATTTCTACGTTTTTAGAGTCTGAAATGAACATTTTTCGTTTACTCGCCTAAATATAGTGATATTTTCAAATTGTTTAAACTTTTTAACTTTACCCTAGGTACAAACATTACGTTTGGTTAAAGTTCGATTCTACCATTTACTTTAGGTGAGATATGGTCCCAAGGCGTATTTCAACTTGAAACACGATTTCTACGTTATTAGAGTCTGAAATAAACATTTTTCGTTTACAAGGCGTATTTCAACTTGAAAGACGATTTCTACGTTTTTAGAGTCTGAAATGAACATTTTTCGTTTACTCGCCTAAATATAGTGATATTTTAAAATTGTTTAAACTTTTTAACTTTACCCTAAGTACAAACATTACGTTTGGTTAAAGTTTGATTCTACCATTTACTTTAGGTGAGATATGGTACCAAGGCGTATTTCAACTTGAAACACGATTTCTGCGGTTTTAGTGTCTGAAATAAACATTTTTCGTTTACAAGGCGTATTTCAACTTGAAAGACGATTTCTACGTTTTTAGAGTCTGAAATGAACATTTTTCGTTTACTCGCCTAAATATAGTGATATTTTAAAATTGTTTAAACTTTTTAACTTTACCCTAAGTACAAACATTACGTTTGGTTAAAGTTTGATTCTACCATTTACTTTAGGTGAGATATGGTCCCAAGGCGTATTTCAACTTGAAACACGATTTCTACGTTATTAGAGTCTGAAATAAACATTTTTCGTTTACAAGGCGTATTTCAACTTGAAACACGATTTCTACGTTTTTAGAGTCTGAAATGAACATTTTTCGTTTACTCGCCTAAATATAGTGATATTTTAAAATTGTTTAAACTTTTTAACTTTACCCTAGGTACAAACATTACGTTTGGTTAAAGTTTGATTCTACCATTTACTTTAGGTGAGATATGGTACCAAGGCGTATTTCAACTTGAAACACGATTTCTGCGGTTTTAGAGTCTGAAATAAACATTTTTCGTTTACAAGGCGTATTTCAACTTGAAAGACGATTTCTACGTTTTTAGAGTCTGAAATGAACATTTTTCGTTTACTCGCCTAAATATAGTGATATTTTAAAATTGTTTAAACTTTTTAACTTTACCCTAAGTACAAACATTACGTTTGGTTAAAGTTTGATTCTACCATTTACTTTAGGTGAGATATGGTACCAAGGCGTATTTCAACTTGAAACACGATTTCTGCGGTTTTAGAGTCTGAAATAAACATTTTTCGTTTACAAGGCGTATTTCAACTTGAAAGACGATTTCTACGTTTTTAGAGTCTGAAATGAACATTTTTCGTTTACTCGCCTAAATATAGTGATATTTTAAAATTGTTTAAACTTTTTAACTTTACCCTAAGTACAAACATTACGTTTGGTTAAAGTTTGATTCTACCATTTACTTTAGGTGAGATATGGTCCCAAGGCGTATTTCAACTTGAAACACGATTTCTACGTTATTAGAGTCTGAAATAAACATTTTTCGTTTACAAGGCGTATTTCAACTTGAAAGACGATTTCTACGTTTTTAGAGTCTGAAATGAACATTTTTCGTTTACAAGGCGTATTTCAACTTGAAACACGATTTCTACGTTATTAGAGTCTGAAATAAACATTTTTCGTTTACAAGGCGTATTTCAACTTGAAACACGATTTCTACGTTTTTAGAGTCTGAAATGAACATTTTTCGTTTACTCGCCTAAATATAGTGATATTTTAAAATTGTTTAAACTTTTTAACTTTACTCTAAGTACAAACATTACGTTTGGTTAAAGTTTGATTCTACCATTTACTTTAGGTGAGATATGGTACCAAGGCGTATTTCAACTTGAAACACGATTTCTACGTTATTAGAGTCTGAAATAAACATTTTTCGTTTACAAGGCGTATTTCAACTTGAAACACGATTTCTACGTTTTTAGAGTCTGAAATGAACATTTTTCGTTTACTCGCCTAAATATAGTGATATTTTAAAATTGTTTAAACTTTTTAACTTTACTCTAAGTACAAACATTACGTTTGGTTAAAGTTTGATTCTACCATTTACTTTAGGTGAGATATGGTACCAAGGCGTATTTCAACTTGAAACACGATTTCTGCGGTTTTAGAGTCTGAAATAAACATTTTTCGTTTACAAGGCGTATTTCAACTTGAAAGACGATTTCTACGTTTTTAGAGTCTGAAATGAACATTTTTCGTTTACTCGCCTAAATATAGTGATATTTTAAAATTGTTTAAACTTTTTAACTTTACCCTAAGTACAAACATTACGTTTGGTTAAAGTTTGATTCTACCATTTACTTTAGGTGAGATATGGTACCAAGGCGTATTTCAACTTGAAACACGATTTCTGCGGTTTTAGTGTCTGAAATAAACATTTTTCGTTTACAAGGCGTATTTCAACTTGAAAGACGATTTCTACGTTTTTAGAGTCTGAAATGAACATTTTTCGTTTACTCGCCTAAATATAGTGATATTTTAAAATTGTTTAAACTTTTTAACTTTACCCTAAGTACAAACATTACGTTTGGTTAAAGTTTGATTCTACCATTTACTTTAGGTGAGATATGGTCCCAAGGCGTATTTCAACTTGAAACACGATTTCTACGTTATTAGAGTCTGAAATAAACATTTTTCGTTTACAAGGCGTATTTCAACTTGAAAGACGATTTCTACGTTTTTAGAGTCTGAAATGAACATTTTTCGTTTACAAGGCGTATTTCAACTTGAAACACGATTTCTGCGGTTTTAGAGTCTGAGACGAACATTTTTCGTTTACTCGCCTAAATATAGTGATATTTTCAAATTGTTTAAACTTTTTAACTTTACCCTAGGTACAAACATTACGTTTGGTTAAAGTTTGATTCTACCATTTACTTTAGGTGAGATATGGTCCCAAGGCGTATTTCAACTTGAAACACGATTTCTACGTTATTAGAGTCTGAAATAAACATTTTTCGTTTACAAGGCGTATTTCAACTTGAAACACGATTTCTACGTTTTTAGAGTCTGAAATGAACATTTTTCGTTTACTCGCCTAAATATAGTGATATTTTAAAATTGTTTAAACTTTTTAACTTTACTCTAAGTACAAACATTACGTTTGGTTAAAGTTTGATTCTACCATTTACTTTAGGTGAGATATGGTACCAAGGCGTATTTCAACTTGAAACACGATTTCTGCGGTTTTAGAGTCTGAAATAAACATTTTTCGTTTACAAGGCGTATTTCAACTTGAAAGACGATTTCTACGTTTTTAGAGTCTGAAATGAACATTTTTCGTTTACTCGCCTAAATATAGTGATATTTTAAAATTGTTTAAACTTTTTAACTTTACCCTAAGTACAAACATTACGTTTGGTTAAAGTTTGATTCTACCATTTACTTTAGGTGAGATATGGTACCAAGGCGTATTTCAACTTGAAACACGATTTCTGCGGTTTTAGTGTCTGAAATAAACATTTTTCGTTTACAAGGCGTATTTCAACTTGAAAGACGATTTCTACGTTTTTAGAGTCTGAAATGAACATTTTTCGTTTACTCGCCTAAATATAGTGATGTTTTAAAATTGTTTAAACTTTTTAACTTTACCCTAAGTACAAACATTACGTTTGGTTAAAGTTTGATTCTACCATTTACTTTAGGTGAGATATGGTCCCAAGGCGTATTTCAACTTGAAACACGATTTCTACGTTATTAGAGTCTGAAATAAACATTTTTCGTTTACAAGGCGTATTTCAACTTGAAACACGATTTCTACGTTTTTAGAGTCTGAAATGAACATTTTTCGTTTACTCGCCTAAATATAGTGATATTTTAAAATTGTTTAAACTTTTTAACTTTACCCTAGGTACAAACATTACGTTTGGTTAAAGTTTGATTCTACCATTTACTTTAGGTGAGATATGGTACCAAGGCGTATTTCAACTTGAAACACGATTTCTGCGGTTTTAGAGTCTGAAATAAACATTTTTCGTTTACAAGGCGTATTTCAACTTGAAAGACGATTTCTACGTTTTCAGAGTCTGAAATGAACATTTTTCGTTTACTCGCCTAAATATAGTGATATTTTAAAATTGTTTAAACTTTTTAACTTTACCCTAAGTACAAACATTACGTTTGGTTAAAGTTTGATTCTACCATTTACTTTAGGTGAGATATGGTACCAAGGCGTATTTCAACTTGAAACACGATTTCTGCGGTTTTAGAGTCTGAAATAAACATTTTTCGTTTACAAGGCGTATTTCAACTTGAAAGACGATTTCTACGTTTTTAGAGTCTGAAATGAACATTTTTCGTTTACTCGCCTAAATATAGTGATATTTTAAAATTGTTTAAACTTTTTAACTTTACCCTAAGTACAAACATTACGTTTGGTTAAAGTTTGATTCTACCATTTACTTTAGGTGAGATATGGTACCAAGGCGTATTTCAACTTGAAACACGATTTCTGCGGTTTTAGAGTCTGAAATAAACATTTTTCGTTTACAAGGCGTATTTCAACTTGAAAGACGATTTCTACGTTTTTAGAGTCTGAAATGAACATTTTTCGTTTACTCGCCTAAATATAGTGATATTTTCAAATTGTTTAAACTTTTTAACTTTACCCTAGGTACAAACATTACGTTTGGTTAAAGTTTGATTCTACCATTTACTTTAGGTGAGATATGGTCCCAAGGCGTATTTCAACTTGAAACACGATTTCTACGTTATTAGAGTCTGAAATAAACATTTTTCGTTTACAAGGCGTATTTCAACTTGAAACACGATTTCTACGTTTTTAGAGTCTGAAATGAACATTTTTCGTTTACTCGCCTAAATATAGTGATATTTTCAAATTGTTTAAACTTTTTAACTTTACCCTAGGTACAAACATTACGTTTGGTTAAAGTTCGATTCTACCATTTACTTTAGGTGAGATATGGTCCCAAGGCGTATTTCAACTTGAAACACGATTTCTACGTTATTAGAGTCTGAAATAAACATTTTTCGTTTACAAGGCGTATTTCAACTTGAAAGACGATTTCTACGTTTTTAGAGTCTGAAATGAACATTTTTCGTTTACAAGGCGTATTTCAACTTGAAACACGATTTCTGCGGTTTTAGAGTCTGAGACGAACATTTTTCGTTTACTCGCCTAAATATAGTGATATTTTCAAATTGTTTAAACTTTTTAACTTTACCCTAGGTACAAACATTACGTTTGGTTAAAGTTTGATTCTACCATTTACTTTAGGTGAGATATGGTCGCAAGGCGTATTTCAACTTGAAACACGATTTCTACGTTATTAGAGTCTGAAATAAACATTTTTCGTTTACAAGGCGTATTTCAACTTGAAAGACGATTTCTACGTTTTTAGAGTCTGAAATGAACATTTTTAGTTTACTCGCCTAAATATAGTGATATTTTCAAATTGTTTAAACTTTTTAACTTTACCCTAGGTACAAACATTACGTTTGGTTAAAGTTTGATTCTACCATTTATTTTAGGTGAGATATGGTCCCAAGGCGTATTTCAACTTGAAACACGATTTCTACGTTATTAGAGTCTGAAATAAACATTTTTCGTTTACAAGGCGTATTTCAACTTGAAACACGATTTCTACGTTTTTAGAGTCTGAAATGAACATTTTTCGTTTACTCGCCTAAATATAGTGATATTTTAAAATTGTTTAAACTTTTTAACTTTACCCTAAGTACAATCATTACGTTTGGTTAAAGTTTGATTCTACCATTTACTTTAGGTGAGATATGGTACCAAGGCGTATTTCAACTTGAAACACGATTTCTGCGGTTTTAGAGTCTGAAATAAACATTTTTCGTTTACAAGGCGAATTTCAACTTGAAAGACGATTTCTATGTTTTTAGAGTCTGAAATGAACATTTTTCGTTTACTCGCCTAAATATAGTGATATTTTAAAATTGTTTAAACTTTTTAACTTTACCCTAAGTACAAACATTACGTTTGGTTAAAGTTTGATTCTACCATTTACTTTAGGTGAGATATGGTACCAAGGCGTATTTCAACTTGAAACACGATTTCTGCGGTTTTAGAGTCTGAGACGTAAATTTTTCGTTTACTCGCCTAAATATAGTGATATTTTAAAATTGTTTAAACTTTTTAACTTTACCCTAAGTACAAACATTACGTTTGGTTAAAGTTTGATTCTACCATTTACTTTAGGTGAGATATGGTACCAAGGCGTATTTCAACTTGAAACACGATTTCTGCGGTTTTAGAGTCTGAAATAAACATTTTTCGTTTACAAGGCGTATTTCAACTTGAAACACGATTTCTACGTTTTTAGAGTCTGAAATGAACATTTTTCGTTTACTCGCCTAAATATAGTGATATTTTAAAATTGTTTAAACTTTTTAACTTTACCCTAGGTACAAACATTACGTTTGGTTAAAGTTTGATTCTACCATTTACTTTAGGTGAGATATGGTACCAAGGCGTATTTCAACTTGAAACACGATTTCTGCGGTTTTAGAGTCTGAAATAAACATTTTTCGTTTACAAGGCGTATTTCAACTTGAAAGACGATTTCTACGTTTTTAGAGTCTGAAATGAACATTTTTCGTTTACTCGCCTAAATATAGTGATATTTTAAAATTGTTTAAACTTTTTAACTTTACCCTAAGTACAAACATTACGTTTGGTTAAAGTTTGATTCTACCATTTACTTTAGGTGAGATATGGTACCAAGGCGTATTTCAACTTGAAACACGATTTCTGCGGTTTTAGAGTCTGAAATAAACATTTTTCGTTTACAAGGCGTATTTCAACTTGAAAGACGATTTCTACGTTTTTAGAGTCTGAAATGAACATTTTTCGTTTACTCGCCTAAATATAGTGATATTTTAAAATTGTTTAAACTTTTTAACTTTACCCTAAGTACAAACATTACGTTTGGTTAAAGTTTGATTCTACCATTTACTTTAGGTGAGATATGGTCCCAAGGCGTATTTCAACTTGAAACACGATTTCTACGTTATTAGAGTCTGAAATAAACATTTTTCGTTTACAAGGCGTATTTCAACTTGAAAGACGATTTCTACGTTTTTAGAGTCTGAAATGAACATTTTTCGTTTACAAGGCGTATTTCAACTTGAAACACGATTTCTGCGGTTTTAGAGTCTGAGACGAACATTTTTCGTTTACTCGCCTAAATATAGTGATATTTTCAAATTGTTTAAACTTTTTAACTTTACCCTAGGTACAAACATTACGTTTGGTTAAAGTTTGATTCTACCATTTACTTTAGGTGAGATATGGTCCCAAGGCGTATTTCAACTTGAAACACGATTTCTACGTTATTAGAGTCTGAAATAAACATTTTTCGTTTACAAGGCGTATTTCAACTTGAAACACGATTTCTACGTTTTTAGAGTCTGAAATGAACATTTTTCGTTTACTCGCCTAAATATAGTGATATTTTAAAATTGTTTAAACTTTTTAACTTTACTCTAAGTACAAACATTACGTTTGGTTAAAGTTTGATTCTACCATTTACTTTAGGTGAGATATGGTACCAAGGCGTATTTCAACTTGAAACACGATTTCTGCGGTTTTAGAGTCTGAAATAAACATTTTTCGTTTACAAGGCGTATTTCAACTTGAAAGACGATTTCTACGTTTTTAGAGTCTGAAATGAACATTTTTCGTTTACTCGCCTAAATATAGTGATATTTTAAAATTGTTTAAACTTTTTAACTTTACCCTAAGTACAAACATTACGTTTGGTTAAAGTTTGATTCTACCATTTACTTTAGGTGAGATATGGTACCAAGGCGTATTTCAACTTGAAACACGATTTCTGCGGTTTTAGTGTCTGAAATAAACATTTTTCGTTTACAAGGCGTATTTCAACTTGAAAGACGATTTCTACGTTTTTAGAGTCTGAAATGAACATTTTTCGTTTACTCGCCTAAATATAGTGATATTTTAAAATTGTTTAAACTTTTTAACTTTACCCTAAGTACAAACATTACGTTTGGTTAAAGTTTGATTCTACCATTTACTTTAGGTGAGATATGGTCCCAAGGCGTATTTCAACTTGAAACACGATTTCTACGTTATTAGAGTCTGAAATAAACATTTTTCGTTTACAAGGCGTATTTCAACTTGAAACACGATTTCTACGTTTTTAGAGTCTGAAATGAACATTTTTCGTTTACTCGCCTAAATATAGTGATATTTTAAAATTGTTTAAACTTTTTAACTTTACCCTAGGTACAAACATTACGTTTGGTTAAAGTTTGATTCTACCATTTACTTTAGGTGAGATATGGTACCAAGGCGTATTTCAACTTGAAACACGATTTCTGCGGTTTTAGAGTCTGAAATAAACATTTTTCGTTTACAAGGCGTATTTCAACTTGAAAGACGATTTCTACGTTTTTAGAGTCTGAAATGAACATTTTTCGTTTACTCGCCTAAATATAGTGATATTTTAAAATTGTTTAAACTTTTTAACTTTACCCTAAGTACAAACATTACGTTTGGTTAAAGTTTGATTCTACCATTTACTTTAGGTGAGATATGGTACCAAGGCGTATTTCAACTTGAAACACGATTTCTGCGGTTTTAGAGTCTGAAATAAACATTTTTCGTTTACAAGGCGTATTTCAACTTGAAAGACGATTTCTACGTTTTTAGAGTCTGAAATGAACATTTTTCGTTTACTCGCCTAAATATAGTGATATTTTAAAATTGTTTAAACTTTTTAACTTTACCCTAAGTACAAACATTACGTTTGGTTAAAGTTTGATTCTACCATTTACTTTAGGTGAGATATGGTCCCAAGGCGTATTTCAACTTGAAACACGATTTCTACGTTATTAGAGTCTGAAATAAACATTTTTCGTTTACAAGGCGTATTTCAACTTGAAAGACGATTTCTACGTTTTTAGAGTCTGAAATGAACATTTTTCGTTTACAAGGCGTATTTCAACTTGAAACACGATTTCTGCGGTTTTAGAGTCTGAGACGAACATTTTTCGTTTACTCGCCTAAATATAGTGATATTTTCAAATTGTTTAAACTTTTTAACTTTACCCTAGGTACAAACATTACGTTTGGTTAAAGTTTGATTCTACCATTTACTTTAGGTGAGATATGGTCCCAAGGCGTATTTCAACTTGAAACACGATTTCTACGTTATTAGAGTCTGAAATAAACATTTTTCGTTTACAAGGCGTATTTCAACTTGAAACACGATTTCTACGTTTTTAGAGTCTGAAATGAACATTTTTCGTTTACTCGCCTAAATATAGTGATATTTTAAAATTGTTTAAACTTTTTAACTTTACTCTAAGTACAAACATTACGTTTGGTTAAAGTTTGATTCTACCATTTACTTTAGGTGAGATATGGTACCAAGGCGTATTTCAACTTGAAACACGATTTCTGCGGTTTTAGAGTCTGAAATAAACATTTTTCGTTTACAAGGCGTATTTCAACTTGAAAGACGATTTCTACGTTTTTAGAGTCTGAAATGAACATTTTTCGTTTACTCGCCTAAATATAGTGATATTTTAAAATTGTTTAAACTTTTTAACTTTACCCTAAGTACAAACATTACGTTTGGTTAAAGTTTGATTCTACCATTTACTTTAGGTGAGATATGGTACCAAGGCGTATTTCAACTTGAAACACGATTTCTGCGGTTTTAGTGTCTGAAATAAACATTTTTCGTTTACAAGGCGTATTTCAACTTGAAAGACGATTTCTACGTTTTTAGAGTCTGAAATGAACATTTTTCGTTTACTCGCCTAAATATAGTGATATTTTAAAATTGTTTAAACTTTTTAACTTTACCCTAAGTACAAACATTACGTTTGGTTAAAGTTTGATTCTACCATTTACTTTAGGTGAGATATGGTCCCAAGGCGTATTTCAACTTGAAACACGATTTCTACGTTATTAGAGTCTGAAATAAACATTTTTCGTTTACAAGGCGTATTTCAACTTGAAAGACGATTTCTACGTTTTTAGAGTCTGAAATGAACATTTTTCGTTTACAAGGCGTATTTCAACTTGAAACACGATTTCTGCGGTTTTAGAGTCTGAGACGAACATTTTTCGTTTACTCGCCTAAATATAGTGATATTTTCAAATTGTTTAAACTTTTTAACTTTACCCTAGGTACAAACATTACGTTTGGTTAAAGTTTGATTCTACCATTTACTTTAGGTGAGATATGGTCCCAAGGCGTATTTCAACTTGAAACACGATTTCTACGTTATTAGAGTCTGAAATAAACATTTTTCGTTTACAAGGCGTATTTCAACTTGAAAGACGATTTCTACGTTTTTAGAGTCTGAAATGAACATTTTTCGTTTACTCGCCTAAATATAGTGATATTTTAAAATTGTTTAAACTTTTTAACTTTACCCTAAGTACAAACATTACGTTTGGTTAAAGTTTGATTCTACCATTTACTTTAGGTGAGATATGGTCCCAAGGCGTATTTCAACTTGAAACACGATTTCTACGTTATTAGAGTCTGAAATAAACATTTTTCGTTTACAAGGCGTATTTCAACTTGAAACACGATTTCTACGTTTTTAGAGACTGAAATGAACATTTTTCGTTTACTCGCCTAAATATAGTGATATTTTAAAATTGTTTAAACTTTTTAACTTTACCCTAGGTACAAACATTACGTTTGGTTAAAGTTTGATTCTACCATTTACTTTAGGTGAGATATGGTACCAAGGCGTATTTCAACTTGAAACACGATTTCTGCGGTTTTAGAGTCTGAAATAAACATTTTTCGTTTACAAGGCGTATTTCAACTTGAAAGACGATTTCTACGTTTTTAGAGTCTGAAATGAACATTTTTCGTTTACTCGCCTAAATATAGTGATATTTTAAAATTGTTTAAACTTTTTAACTTTACCCTAAGTACAAACATTACGTTTGGTTAAAGTTTGATTCTACCATTTACTTTAGGTGAGATATGGTACCAAGGCGTATTTCAACTTGAAACACGATTTCTGCGGTTTTAGAGTCTGAAATAAACATTTTTCGTTTACAAGGCGTATTTCAACTTGAAAGACGATTTCTACGTTTTTAGAGTCTGAAATGAACATTTTTCGTTTACTCGCCTAAATATAGTGATATTTTCAAATTGTTTAAACTTTTTAACTTTACCCTAGGTACAAACATTACGTTTGGTTAAAGTTTGATTCTACCATTTACTTTAGGTGAGATATGGTCCCAAGGCGTATTTCAACTTGAAACACGATTTCTACGTTATTAGAGTCTGAAATAAACATTTTTCGTTTACAAGGCGTATTTCAACTTGAAACACGATTTCTACGTTTTTAGAGTCTGAAATGAACATTTTTCGTTTACTCGCCTAAATATAGTGATATTTTAAAATTGTTTAAACTTTTTAACTTTACTCTAAGTACAAACATTACGTTTGGTTAAAGTTTGATTCTACCATTTACTTTAGGTGAGATATGGTACCAAGGCGTATTTCAACTTGAAACACGATTTCTGCGGTTTTAGAGTCTGAAATAAACATTTTTCGTTTACAAGGCGTATTTCAACTTGAAAGACGATTTCTACGTTTTTAGAGTCTGAAATGAACATTTTTCGTTTACTCGCCTAAATATAGTGATATTTTAAAATTGTTTAAACTTTTTAACTTTACCCTAAGTACAAACATTACGTTTGGTTAAAGTTTGATTCTACCATTTACTTTAGGTGAGATATGGTACCAAGGCGTATTTCAACTTGAAACACGATTTCTGCGGTTTTAGTGTCTGAAATAAACATTTTTCGTTTACAAGGCGTATTTCAACTTGAAAGACGATTTCTACGTTTTTAGAGTCTGAAATGAACATTTTTCGTTTACTCGCCTAAATATAGTGATATTTTAAAATTGTTTAAACTTTTTAACTTTACCCTAAGTACAAACATTACGTTTGGTTAAAGTTTGATTCTACCATTTACTTTAGGTGAGATATGGTCCCAAGGCGTATTTCAACTTGAAACACGATTTCTACGTTATTAGAGTCTGAAATAAACATTTTTCGTTTACAAGGCGTATTTCAACTTGAAACACGATTTCTACGTTTTTAGAGTCTGAAATGAACATTTTTCGTTTACTCGCCTAAATATAGTGATATTTTAAAATTGTTTAAACTTTTTAACTTTACCCTAGGTACAAACATTACGTTTGGTTAAAGTTTGATTCTACCATTTACTTTAGGTGAGATATGGTACCAAGGCGTATTTCAACTTGAAACACGATTTCTGCGGTTTTAGAGTCTGAAATAAACATTTTTCGTTAACAAGGCGTATTTCAACTTGAAAGACGATTTCTACGTTTTTAGAGTCTGAAATGAACATTTTTCGTTTACTCGCCTAAATATAGTGATATTTTAAAATTGTTTAAACTTTTTAACTTTACCCTAAGTACAAACATTACGTTTGGTTAAAGTTTGATTCTACCATTAACTTTAGGTGAGATATGGTACCAAGGCGTATTTCAACTTGAAACACGATTTCTGCGGTTTTAGAGTCTGAAATAAACATTTTTCGTTTACAAGGCGTATTTCAACTTGAAAGACGATTTCTACGTTTTTAGAGTCTGAAATGAACATTTTTCGTTTACTCGCCTAAATATAGTGATATTTTAAAATTGTTTAAACTTTTTAACTTTACCCTAAGTACAAACATTACGTTTGGTTAAAGTTTGATTCTACCATTTACTTTAGGTGAGATATGGTACCAAGGCGTATTTCAACTTGAAACACGATTTCTGCGGTTTTAGAGTCTGAAATAAACATTTTTCGTTTACAAGGCGTATTTCAACTTGAAAGACGATTTCTACGTTTTTAGAGTCTGAAATGAACATTTTTCGTTTACTCGCCTAAATATAGTGATATTTTAAAATTGTTTAAACTTTTTAACTTTACCCTAAGTGCAAACATTACGTTTGGTTAAAGTTTGATTCTACCATTTACTTTAGGTGAGATATGGTCCCAAGGCGTATTTCAACTTGAAACACGATTTCTACGTTATTAGAGTCTGAAATAAACATTTTTCGTTTACAAGGCGTATTTCAACTTGAAAGACGATTTCTACGTTTTTAGAGTCTGAAATGAACATTTTTCGTTTACAAGGCGTATTTCAACTTGAAACACGATTTCTGCGGTTTTAGAGTCTGAGACGAACATTTTTCGTTTACTCGCCTAAATATAGTGATATTTTCAAATTGTTTAAACTTTTTAACTTTACCCTAGGTACAAACATTACGTTTGGTTAAAGTTCGATTCTACCATTTACTTTAGGTGAGATATGGTCCCAAGGCGTATTTCAACTTGAAACACGATTTCTACGTTATTAGAGTCTGAAATAAACATTTTTCGTTTACAAGGCGTATTTCAACTTGAAAGACGATTTCTACGTTTTTAGAGTCTGAAATGAACATTTTTCGTTTACTCGCCTAAATATAGTGATATTTTAAAATTGTTTAAACTTTTTAACTTTATACTAGGTACAAACATTACGTTTGGTTAAAGTTTGATTCTACCATTTACTTTAGGTGAGATATGGTACCAAGGCGTATTTCAACTTGAAACACGATTTCTGCGGTTTTAGAGTCTGAAATAAACATTTTTCGTTTACAAGGCGTATTTCAACTTGAAACACGATTTCTACGTTTTTAGAGTCTGAAATGAACATTTTTCGTTTACTCGCTTAAATATAGTGATATTTTAAAATTGTTTAAACTTTTTAACTTTATACTAGGTACAAACATTACGTTTGGTTAAAGTTTGATTCTACCATTTACTTTAGGTGAGATATGGTCCCAAGGCGTATTTCAACTTGAAACACGATTTCTACGTTATTAGAGTCTGAAATAAACATTTTTCGTTTACAAGGCGTTTTTCAACTTGAAACACGATTTCTACGTTTTTAGAGTCTGAAATGAACATTTTTCGTTTACTCGCCTAAATATAGTGATATTTTAAAATTGTTTAAACTTTTTAACTTTACCCTAGGTACAAACATTACGTTTGGTTAAAGTTTGATTCTACCATTTACTTTAGGTGAGATATGGTCCCAAGGCGTATTTCAACTTGAAACACGATTTCTACGTTATTAGAGTCTGAAATAAACATTTTTCGTTTACAAGGCGTATTTCAACTTGAAAGACGATTTCTACGTTTTTAGAGTCTGAAATGAACATTTTTCGTTTACAAGGCGTATTTCAACTTGAAACACGATTTCTGCGGTTTTAGAGTCTGAGACGAACATTTTTCGTTTACTCGCCTAAATATAGTGATATTTTCAAATTGTGTAAACTTTTTAACTTTACCCTAGGTACAAACATTACGTTTGGTTAAAGTTTGATTCTACCATTTACTTTAGGTGAGATATGGTCCCAAGGCGTATTTCAACTTGAAACACGATTTCTACGTTATTAGAGTCTGAAATAAACATTTTTCGTTTACAAGGCGTATTTCAACTTGAAACACGATTTCTACGTTTTTAGAGTCTGAAATGAACATTTTTAGTTTACTCGCCTAAATATAGTGATATTTTAAAATTGTTTAAACTTTTTAACTTTACCCTAAGTACAAACATTACGTTTGGTTAAAGTTTGATTCTACCATTTACTTTAGGTGAGATATGGTACCAAGGCGTATTTCAACTTGAAACACGATTTCTGCGGTTTTAGAGTCTGAAATAAACATTTTTCGTTTACAAGGCGTATTTCAACTTGAAACACGATTTCTACGTTTTTAGAGTCTGAAATGAACATTTTTCGTTTACTCGCTTAAATATAGTGATATTTTAAAATTGTTTAAACTTTTTAACTTTATACTAGGTACAAACATTACGTTTGGTTAAAGTTTGATTCTACCATTTACTTTAGGTGAGATATGGTCCCAAGGCGTATTTCAACTTGAAACACGATTTCTACGTTATTAGAGTCTGAAATAAACATTTTTCGTTTACAAGGCGTATTTCAATTGAAACACGATTTCTACGTTTTTAGAGTCTGAAATGAACATTTTTCGTTTACTCGCCTAAATATAGTGATATTTTAAAATTGTTTAAACTTTTTAACTTTACCCTAAGTACAAACATTACGTTTGGTTAAAGTTTGATTCTACCATTTACTTTAGGTGAGATATGGTACCAAGGCGTATTTCAACTTGAAACACGATTTCTGCGGTTTTAGAGTCTGAGACGAACATTTTTCGTTTACTCGCCTAAATATAGTGATATTTTCAAATTGTTTAAACTTTTTAACTTTACCCTAGGTACAAACATTACGTTTGGTTAAAGTTCGATTCTACCATTTACTTTAGGTGAGATATGGTCCCAAGGCGTATTTCAACTTGAAACACGATTTCTACGTTATTAGAGTCTGAAATAAACATTTTTCGTTTACAAGGCGTATTTCAACTTGAAAGACGATTTCTACGTTTTTAGAGTCTGAAATGAACATTTTTCGTTTACTCGCCTAAATATAGTGATATTTTAAAATTGTTTAAACTTTTTAACTTTATACTAGGTACAAACATTACGTTTGGTTAAAGTTTGATTCTACCATTTACTTTAGGTGAGATATGGTACCAAGGCGTATTTCAACTTGAAACACGATTTCTGCGGTTTTAGAGTCTGAAATAAACATTTTTCGTTTACAAGGCGTATTTCAACTTGAAACACGATTTCTACGTTTTTAGAGTCTGAAATGAACATTTTTCGTTTACTCGCTTAAATATAGTGATATTTTAAAATTGTTTAAACTTTTTAACTTTATACTAGGTACAAACATTACGTTTGGTTAAAGTTTGATTCTACCATTTACTTTAGGTGAGATATGGTCCCAAGGCGTATTTCAACTTGAAACACGATTTCTACGTTATTAGAGTCTGAAATAAACATTTTTCGTTTACAAGGCGTATTTCAATTTGAAACACGATTTCTACGTTTTTAGAGTCTGAAATGAACATTTTTCGTTTACTCGCCTAAATATAGTGATATTTTAAAATTGTTTAAACTTTTTAACTTTACCCTAGGTACAAACATTACGTTTGGTTAAAGTTTGATTCTACCATTTACTTTAGGTGAGATATGGTACCAAGGCGTATTTCAACTTGAAACAAGATTTCTGCGGTTTTAGAGTCTGAGACGAACATTTTTCGTTTACTCGCCTAAATATAGTGATATTTTCAAATTGTTTAAACTTTTTAACTTTACCCTAGGTACAAACATTACGTTTGGTTAAAGTTTGATTCTACCATTTACTTTAGGTGAGATATGGTCCCAAGGCGTATTTCAACTTAAAACACGATTTCTACGTTATTAGAGTCTGAAATAAACATTTTTCGTTTACAAGGCGTATTTCAACTTGAAACACGATTTCTACGTTTTTAGAGTCTGAAATGAACATTTTTCGTTTACTCGCCTAAATATAGTGATATTTTAAAATTGTTTAAACTTTTTAACTTTACCCTAGGTACAAACATTACGTTTGGTTAAAGTTTGATTCTACCATTTACTTTAGGTGAGATATGGTACCAAGGCGTATTTCAACTTGAAACACGATTTCTGCGGTTTTAGAGTCTGAAATAAACATTTTTCGTTTACAAGGCGTATTTCAACTTGAAACACGATTTCTACGTTTTTAGAGTCTGAAATGAACATTTTTCGTTTACTCGCTTAAATATAGTGATATTTTAAAATTGTTTAAACTTTTTAACTTTATACTAGGTACAAACATTACGTTTGGTTAAAGTTTGATTCTACCATTTACTTTAGGTGAGATATGGTCCCAAGGCGTATTTCAACTTGAAACACGATTTCTACGTTATTAGAGTCTGAAATAAACATTTTTCGTTTACAAGGCGTATTTCAATTTGAAACACGATTTCTACGTTTTTAGAGTCTGAAATGAACATTTTTCGTTTACTCGCCTAAATATAGTGATATTTTAAAATTGTTTAAACTTTTTAACTTTACCCTAAGTACAAACATTACGTTTGGTTAAAGTTTGATTCTACCATTTACTTTAGGTGAGATATGGTCCCAAGGCGTATTTCAACTTGAAACACGATTTCTACGTTATTAGAGTCTGAAATAAACATTTTTCGTTTACAAGGCGTATTTCAACTTGAAACACGATTTCTACGTTTTTAGAGTCTGAAATGAACATTTTTCGTTTACTCGCCTAAATATAGTGATATTTTAAAATTGTTTAAACTTTTTAACTTTACCCTAGGTACAAACATTACGTTTGGTTAAAGTTTGATTCTACCATTTACTTTAGGTGAGATATGGTACCAAGGCGTATTTCAACTTGAAACACGATTTCTGCGGTTTTAGAGTCTGAAATAAACATTTTTCGATTACAAGGCGTATTTCAACTTGAAAGACGATTTCTACGTTTTTAGAGTCTGAAATGAACATTTTTCGTTTACTCGCCTAAATATAGTGATATTTTAAAATTGTTTAAACTTTTTAAATTTACCCTAAGTACAAACATTACGTTTGGGTAAAGTTTGATTCTACCATTTACTTTAGGTGAGATATGGTACCAAGGCGTATTTCAACTTGAAACACGATTTCTGCGGTTTTAGAGTCTGAAATAAACATTTTTCGATTACAAGGCGTATTTCAACTTGAAAGACGATTTCTACGTTTTTAGAGTCTGAAATGAACATTTTTCGTTTACTCGCCTAAATATAGTGATATTTTAAAATTGTTTAAACTTTTTAACTTTACCCTAAGTACAAACATTACGTTTGGTTAAAGTTTGATTCTACCATTTACTTTAGGTGAGATATGGTCCCAAGGCGTATTTCAACTTGAAACACGATTTCTACGTTATTAGAGTCTGAAATAAACATTTTTCGTTTACAAGGCGTATTTCAACTTGAAAGACGATTTCTACGTTTTTAGAGTCTGAAATGAACATTTTTCGTTTACAAGGCGTATTTCAACTTGAAACACGATTTCTGCGGTTTTAGAGTCTGAGACGAACATTTTTCGTTTACTCGCCTAAATATAGTGATATTTTCAAATTGTTTAAACTTTTTAACTTTACCCTAGGTACAAACATTACGTTTGGTTAAAGTTTGATTCTACCATTTACTTTAGGTGAGATATGGTCCCAAGGCGTATTTCAACTTGAAACACGATTTCTACGTTATTAGAGTCTGAAATAAACATTTTTCGTTTACAAGGCGTATTTCAACTTGAAACACGATTTCTACGTTTTTAGAGTCTGAAATGAACATTTTTCGTTTACTCGCCTAAATATAGTGATATTTTAAAATTGTTTAAACTTTTTAACTTTACCCTAAGTACAAACATTACGTTTGGTTAAAGTTTGATTCTACCATTTACTTTAGGTGAGATATGGTACCAAGGCGTATTTCAACTTGAAACACGATTTCTGCGGTTTTAGAGTCTGAAATAAACATTTTTCGTTTACAAGGCGTATTTCAACTTGAAAGACGATTTCTACGTTTTTAGAGTCTGAAATGAACATTTTTCGTTTACTCGCCTAAATATAGTGATATTTTAAAATTGTTTAAACTTTTTAACTTTACCCTAAGTACAAACATTACGTTTGGTTAAAGTTTGATTCTACCATTTACTTTAGGTGAGATATGGTACCAAGGCGTATTTCAACTTGAAACACGATTTCTGCGGTTTTAGTGTCTGAAATAAACATTTTTCGTTTACAAGGCGTATTTCAACTTGAAAGACGATTTCTACGTTTTTAGAGTCTGAAATGAACATTTTTCGTTTACTCGCCTAAATATAGTGATATTTTAAAATTGTTTAAACTTTTTAACTTTACCCTAAGTACAAACATTACGTTTGGTTAAAGTTTGATTCTACCATTTACTTTAGGTGAGATATGGTCCCAAGGCGTATTTCAACTTGAAACACGATTTCTACGTTATTAGAGTCTGAAATAAACATTTTTCGTTTACAAGCCTATTTCAACTTGAAACACGATTTCTACGTTTTTAGAGTCTGAAATGAACATTTTTCGTTTACTCGCCTAAATATAGTGATATTTTAAAATTGTTTAAACTTTTTAACTTTACCCTAGGTACAAACATTACGTTTGGTTAAAGTTTGATTCTACCATTTACTTTAGGTGAGATATGGTACCAAGGCGTATTTCAACTTGAAACACGATTTCTGCGGTTTTAGAGTCTGAAATAAACATTTTTCGTTTACAAGGCGTATTTCAACTTGAAAGACGATTTCTACGTTTTTAGAGTCTGAAATGAACATTTTTCGTTTACTCGCCTAAATATAGTGATATTTTAAAATTGTTTAAACTTTTTAACTTTACCCTAAGTACAAACATTACGTTTGGTTAAAGTTTGATTCTACCATTTACTTTAGGTGAGATATGGTACCAAGGCGTATTTCAACTTGAAACACGATTTCTGCGGTTTTAGAGTCTGAAATAAACATTTTTCGTTTACAAGGCGTATTTCAACTTGAAAGACGATTTCTACGTTTTTAGAGTCTGAAATGAACATTTTTCGTTTACTCGCCTAAATATAGTGATATTTTAAAATTGTTTAAACTTTTTAACTTTACCCTAAGTACAAACATTACGTTTGGTTAAAGTTTGATTCTACCATTTACTTTAGGTGAGATATGGTACCAAGGCGTATTTCAACTTGAAACACGATTTCTGCGGTTTTAGAGTCTGAAATAAACATTTTTGGTTTACAAGGCGTATTTCAACTTGAAAGACGATTTCTACGTTTTTAGAGTCTGAAATGAACATTTTTCGTTTACTCGCCTAAATATAGTGATAATTTAAAATTGTTTAAACTTTTTAACTTTACCCTAAGTACAAACATTACGTTTGGTTAAAGTTTGATTCTACCATTTACTTTAGGTGAGATATGGTCCCAAGGCGTATTTCAACTTGAAACACGATTTCTACGTTATTAGAGTCTGAAATAAACATTTTTCGTTTACAAGGCGTATTTCAACTTGAAAGACGATTTCTACGTTTTTAGAGTCTGAAATGAACATTTTTCGTTTACAAGGCGTATTTCAACTTGAAACACGATTTCTGCGGTTTTAGAGTCTGAGACGAACATTTTTCGTTTACTCGCCTAAATATAGTGATATTTTCAAATTGTTTAAACTTTTTAACTTTACCCTAGGTACAAACATTACGTTTGGTTAAAGTTCGATTCTACCATTTACTTTAGGTGAGATATGGTCCCAAGGCGTATTTCAACTTGAAACACGATTTCTACGTTATTAGAGTCTGAAATAAACATTTTTCGTTTACAAGGCGTATTTCAACTTGAAAGACGATTTCTACGTTTTTAGAGTCTGAAATGAACATTTTTCGTTTACTCGCCTAAATATAGTGATATTTTAAAATTGTTTAAACTTTTTAACTTTATACTAGGTACAAACATTACGTTTGGTTAAAGTTTGATTCTACCATTTACTTTAGGTGAGATATGGTACAAGGCGTATTTCAACTTGAAACACGATTTCTGCGGTTTTAGAGTCTGAGACGAACATTTTTCGTTTACTCGCCTAAATATAGTGATATTTTCAAATTGTTTAAACTTTTTAACTTTACCCTAAGTACAAACATTACGTTTGGTTAAAGTTTGATTCTACCATTTACTTTAGGTGAGATATGGTCCCAAGGCGTATTTCAACTTGAAACACGATTTCTACGTTATTAGAGTCTGAAATAAACATTTTTCGTTTACAAGGCGTATTTCAACTTGAAAGACGATTTCTACGTTTTTAGAGTCTGAAATGAACATTTTTCGTTTACAAGGCGTATTTCAACTTGAAACACGATTTCTGCGGTTTTAGAGTCTGAGACGAACATTTTTCGTTTACTCGCCTAAATATAGTGATATTTTCAAATTGTTTAAACTTTTTAACTTTACCCTAGGTACAAACATTACGTTTGGTTAAAGTTCGATTCTACCATTTACTTTAGGTGAGATATGGTCCCAAGGCGTATTTCAACTTGAAACACGATTTCTACGTTATTAGAGTCTGAAATAAACATTTTTCGTTTACAAGGCGTATTTCAACTTGAAAGACGATTTCTACGTTTTTAGAGTCTGAAATGAACATTTTTCGTTTACTCGCCTAAATATAGTGATATTTTAAAATTGTTTAAACTTTTTAACTTTATACTAGGTACAAACATTACGTTTGGTTAAAGTTTGATTCTACCATTTACTTTAGGTGAGATATGGTCCCAAGGCGTATTTCAACTTGAAACACGATTTCTACGTTATTAGAGTCTGAAATAAACATTTTTCGTTTACAAGGCGTATTTCAACTTGAAACACGATTTCTACGTTTTTAGAGTCTGAAATGAACATTTTTCGTTTACTCGCCTAAATATAGTGATATTTTAAAATTGTTTAAACTTTTTAACTTTACCCTAGGTACAAACATTACGTTTGGTTAAAGTTTGATTCTACCATTTACTTTAGGTGAGATATGGTACAAGGCGTATTTCAACTTGAAACACGATTTCTGCGGTTTTAGAGTCTGAGACGAACATTTTTCGTTTACTCGCCTAAATATAGTGATATTTTCAAATTGTTTAAACTTTTTAACTTTACCCTAGGTACAAACATTACGTTTGGTTAAAGTTTGATTCTACCATTTACTTTAGGTGAGATATGGTCCCAAGGCGTATTTCAACTTGAAACACGATTTCTACGTTATTAGAGTCTGAAATAAA
>CANDYQ010000047.1:0-34841 GCA_947425015.1 Pterostichus niger
TTTTTCGTTTACAAGGCGTATTTCAACTTGAAACACGATTTCTACGTTTTTAAGAGTCTGAAATGAACATTTTTCGTTTACTCGCCTAAATATAGTGATATTTTCAAATTGTTTAAACTTTTTAACTTTATACTAGGTACAAACATTACGTTTGGTTAAAGTTTGATTCTACCATTTACTTTAGGTGAGATATGGTCCCAAGGCGTATTTCAACTTGAAACACGATTTCTACGTTATTAGAGTCTGAAATAAACATTTTTCGTTTACAAGGCGTATTTCAACTTGAAACACGATTTCTACGTTTTTAGAGTCTGAAATGAATATTTTTCGTTTACTCGCCTAAATATAGTGATATTTTAAAATTGTTTAAACTTTTTAACTTTATACTAGGTACAAACATTACGTTTGGTTAAAGTTTGATTCTACCATTTACTTTAGGTGAGATATGGTACCAAGGCGTATTTCAACTTGAAACACGATTTCTGCGGTTTTAGAGTCTGAGACGAACATTTTTCGTTTACTCGCCTAAATATAGTGATATTTTCAAATTGTTTAAACTTTTTAACTTTACCCTAGGTACAAACATTACGTTTGGTTAAAGTTTGATTCTACCATTTACTTTAGGTGAGATATGGTACCAAGGCGTATTTCAACTTGAAACACGATTTCTACGTTATTAGAGTCTGAAATAAACATTTTTCGTTTACAAGGCGTATTTCAACTTGAAATGAACATTTTTCGTTTACTCGCCTAAATATAGTGATATTTTCAAATTGTTTAAACTTTTTAACTTTATACTAGGTACAAACATTACGTTTGGTTAAAGTTTGATTCTACCATTTACTTTAGGTGAGATATGGTCCCAAGGCGTATTTCAACTTGAAACACGATTTCTACGTTATTAGAGTCTGAAATAAACATTTTTCGTTTACAAGGCGTATTTCAACTTGAAACACGATTTCTACGTTTTTAGAGTCTGAAATGAATATTTTTCGTTTACTCGCCTAAATATAGTGATATTTTAAAATTGTTTAAACTTTTTAACTTTATACTAGGTACAAACATTACGTTTGGTTAAAGTTTGATTCTACCATTTACTTTAGGTGAGATATGGTACCAAGGCGTATTTCAACTTGAAACACGATTTCTGCGGTTTTAGAGTCTGAGACGAACATTTTTCGTTTACTCGCCTAAATATAGTGATATTTTCAAATTGTTTAAACTTTTTAACTTTACCCTAGGTACAAACATTACGTTTGGTTAAAGTTTGATTCTACCATTTACTTTAGGTGAGATATGGTACCAAGGCGTATTTCAACTTGAAACACGATTTCTACGTTATTAGAGTCTGAAATAAACATTTTTCGTTTACAAGGCGTATTTCAACTTGAAACACGATTTCTACGTTTTTAGAGTCTGAAATGAACATTTTTCGTTTACTCGCCTAAATATAGTGATATTTTCAAATTGTTTAAACTTTTTAACTTTATACTAGGTACAAACATTACGTTTGGTTAAAGTTTGATTCTACCATTTACTTTAGGTGAGATATGGTCCCAAGGCGTATTTCAACTTGAAACACGATTTCTACGTTATTAGAGTCTGAAATAAACATTTTTCGTTTACAAGGCGTATTTCAACTTGAAACACGATTTCTACGTTTTTAGAGTCTGAAATGAATATTTTTCGTTTACTCGCCTAAATATAGTGATATTTTAAAATTGTTTAAACTTTTTAACTTTATACTAGGTACAAACATTACGTTTGGTTAAAGTTTGATTCTACCATTTACTTTAGGTGAGATATGGTACCAAGGCGTATTTCAACTTGAAACACGATTTCTGCGGTTTTAGAGTCTGAGACGAACATTTTTCGTTTACTCGCCTAAATATAGTGATATTTTAAAATTGTTTAAACTTTTTAACTTTACCCTAGGTACAAACATTACGTTTGGTTAAAGTTTGATTCTACCATTTACTTTAGGTGAGATATGGTCCCAAGGCGTATTTCAACTTGAAACACGATTTCTACGTTATTAGAGTCTGAAATAAACATTTTTCGTTTACAAGGCGTATTTCAACTTGAAACACGATTTCTACGTTTTTAGAGTCTGAAATGAACATTTTGCGTTTACTCGCCTAAATATAGTGATATTTTAAAATTGTTTAAACTTTTTAACTTTATACTAGGTACAAACATAAAGTTTGGTTAAAGTTTGATTCTACCATTTACTTTAGGTGAGATATGGTACCAAGGCGTATTTCAACTTGAAACACGATTTCTGCGGTTTTAGAGTCTGAGACGAACATTTTTCGTTTACTCGCCTAAATATAGTGATATTTTCAAATTGTTTAAACTTTTTAACTTTACCCTAGGTACAAACATTACGTTTGGTTAAAGTTTGATTCTACCATTTACTTTAGGTGAGATATGGTACCAAGGCGTATTTCAACTTGAAACACGATTTCTACGTTATTAGAGTCTGAAATAAACATTTTTCGTTTACAAGGCGTATTTCAACTTGAAACACGATTTCTACGTTTTTAAGAGTCTGAAATGAACATTTTTCGTTTACTCGCCTAAATATAGTGATATTTTCAAATTGTTTAAACTTTTTAACTTTATACTAGGTACAAACATTACGTTTGGTTAAAGTTTGATTCTACCATTTACTTTAGGTGAGATATGGTCCCAAGGCGTATTTCAACTTGAAACACGATTTCTACGTTATTAGAGTCTGAAATAAACATTTTTCGTTTACAAGGCGTATTTCAACTTGAAACACGATTTCTACGTTTTTAGAGTCTGAAATGAATATTTTTCGTTTACTCGCCTAAATATAGTGATATTTTAAAATTGTTTAAACTTTTTAACTTTACCCTAGGTACAAACATTACGTTTGGTTAAAGTTTGATTCTACCATTTACTTTAGGTGAGATATGGTCCCAAGGCGTATTTCAACTTGAAACACGATTTCTACGTTATTAGAGTCTGAAATAAACATTTTTCGTTTACAAGGCGTATTTCAACTTGAAACACGATTTCTACGTTTTTAGAGTCTGAAATGAACATTTTGCGTTTACTCGCCTAAATATAGTGATATTTTAAAATTGTTTAAACTTTTTAACTTTATACTAGGTACAAACATAAAGTTTGGTTAAAGTTTGATTCTACCATTTACTTTAGGTGAGATATGGTACCAAGGCGTATTTCAACTTGAAACACGATTTCTGCGGTTTTAGAGTCTGAGACGAACATTTTTCGTTTACTCGCCTAAATATAGTGATATTTTAAAATTGTTTAAACTTTTTAACTTTACCCTAGGTACAAACATTACGTTTGGTTAAAGTTTGATTCTACCATTTACTTTAGGTGAGATATGGTCCCAAGGCGTATTTCAACTTGAAACACGATTTCTACGTTATTAGAGTCTGAAATAAACATTTTTCGTTTACAAGGCGTATTTCAACTTGAAACACGATTTCTACGTTTTTAGAGTCTGAAATGAATATTTTTCGTTTACTCGCCTAAATATAGTGATATTTTAAAATTGTTTAAACTTTTTAACTTTATACTAGGTACAAACATTACGTTTGGTTAAAGTTTGATTCTACCATTTACTTTAGGTGAGATATGGTACCAAGGCGTATTTCAACTTGAAACACGATTTCTACGTTATTAGAGTCTGAAATAAACATTTTTCGTTTACAAGGCGTATTTCAACTTGAAACACGATTTCTACGTTTTTAAGAGTCTGAAATGAACATTTTTCGTTTACTCGCCTAAATATAGTGATATTTTAAAATTGTTTAAACTTTTTAACTTTACCCTAGGTACAAACATTACGTTTGGTTAAAGTTTGATTCTACCATTTACTTTAGGTGAGATATGGTCCCAAGGCGTATTTCAACTTGAAACACGATTTCTACGTTATTAGAGTCTGAAATAAACATTTTTCGTTTACAAGGCGTATTTCAACTTGAAACACGATTTCTACGTTTTTAGAGTCTGAAATGAACATTTTGCGTTTACTCGCCTAAATATAGTGATATTTTAAAATTGTTTAAACTTTTTAACTTTATACTAGGTACAAACATAAAGTTTGGTTAAAGTTTGATTCTACCATTTACTTTAGGTGAGATATGGTACCAAGGCGTATTTCAACTTGAAACACGATTTCTGCGGTTTTAGAGTCTGAGACGAACATTTTTCGTTTACTCGCCTAAATATAGTGATATTTTCAAATTGTTTAAACTTTTTAACTTTACCCTAGGTACAAACATTACGTTTGGTTAAAGTTTGATTCTACCATTTACTTTAGGTGAGATATGGTACCAAGGCGTATTTCAACTTGAAACACGATTTCTACGTTATTAGAGTCTGAAATAAACATTTTTCGTTTACAAGGCGTATTTCAACTTGAAACACGATTTCTACGTTTTTAAGAGTCTGAAATGAACATTTTTCGTTTACTCGCCTAAATATAGTGATATTTTCAAATTGTTTAAACTTTTTAACTTTATACTAGGTACAAACATTACGTTTGGTTAAAGTTTGATTCTACCATTTACTTTAGGTGAGATATGGTCCCAAGGCGTATTTCAACTTGAAACACGATTTCTACGTTATTAGAGTCTGAAATAAACATTTTTCGTTTACAAGGCGTATTTCAACTTGAAACACGATTTCTACGTTTTTAGAGTCTGAAATGAATATTTTTCGTTTACTCGCCTAAATATAGTGATATTTTAAAATTGTTTAAACTTTTTAACTTTATACTAGGTACAAACATTACGTTTGGTTAAAGTTTGATTCTACCATTTACTTTAGGTGAGATATGGAACCAAGGCGTATTTCAACTTGAAACACGATTTCTGCGGTTTTAGAGTCTGAGACGAACATTTTTCGTTTACTCGCCTAAATATAGTGATATTTTAAAATTGTTTAAACTTTTTAACTTTACCCTAGGTACAAACATTACGTTTGGTTAAAGTTTGATTCTACCATTTACTTTAGGTGAGATATGGTACCAAGGCGTATTTCAACTTGAAACACGATTTCTACGTTATTAGAGTCTGAAATAAACATTTTTCGTTTACAAGGCGTATTTCAACTTGAAATGAACATTTTTCGTTTACTCGCCTAAATATAGTGATATTTTCAAATTGTTTAAACTTTTTAACTTTATACTAGGTACAAACATTACGTTTGGTTAAAGTTTGATTCTACCATTTACTTTAGGTGAGATATGGTCCCAAGGCGTATTTCAACTTGAAACACGATTTCTACGTTATTAGAGTCTGAAATAAACATTTTTCGTTTACAAGGCGTATTTCAACTTGAAACACGATTTCTACGTTTTTAGAGTCTGAAATGAATATTTTTCGTTTACTCGCCTAAATATAGTGATATTTTAAAATTGTTTAAACTTTTTAACTTTATACTAGGTACAAACATTACGTTTGGTTAAAGTTTGATTCTACCATTTACTTTAGGTGAGATATGGTACCAAGGCGTATTTCAACTTGAAACACGATTTCTGCGGTTTTAGAGTCTGAGACGAACATTTTTCGTTTACTCGCCTAAATATAGTGATATTTTCAAATTGTTTAAACTTTTTAACTTTACCCTAGGTACAAACATTACGTTTGGTTAAAGTTTGATTCTACCATTTACTTTAGGTGAGATATGGTACCAAGGCGTATTTCAACTTGAAACACGATTTCTACGTTATTAGAGTCTGAAATAAACATTTTTCGTTTACAAGGCGTATTTCAACTTGAAACACGATTTCTACGTTTTTAGAGTCTGAAATGAACATTTTTCGTTTACTCGCCTAAATATAGTGATATTTTCAAATTGTTTAAACTTTTTAACTTTATACTAGGTACAAACATTACGTTTGGTTAAAGTTTGATTCTACCATTTACTTTAGGTGAGATATGGTCCCAAGGCGTATTTCAACTTGAAACACGATTTCTACGTTATTAGAGTCTGAAATAAACATTTTTCGTTTACAAGGCGTATTTCAACTTGAAACACGATTTCTACGTTTTTAGAGTCTGAAATGAATATTTTTCGTTTACTCGCCTAAATATAGTGATATTTTAAAATTGTTTAAACTTTTTAACTTTATACTAGGTACAAACATTACGTTTGGTTAAAGTTTGATTCTACCATTTACTTTAGGTGAGATATGGTACCAAGGCGTATTTCAACTTGAAACACGATTTCTGCGGTTTTAGAGTCTGAGACGAACATTTTTCGTTTACTCGCCTAAATATAGTGATATTTTAAAATTGTTTAAACTTTTTAACTTTACCCTAGGTACAAACATTACGTTTGGTTAAAGTTTGATTCTACCATTTACTTTAGGTGAGATATGGTCCCAAGGCGTATTTCAACTTGAAACACGATTTCTACGTTATTAGAGTCTGAAATAAACATTTTTCGTTTACAAGGCGTATTTCAACTTGAAACACGATTTCTACGTTTTTAGAGTCTGAAATGAACATTTTGCGTTTACTCGCCTAAATATAGTGATATTTTAAAATTGTTTAAACTTTTTAACTTTATACTAGGTACAAACATAAAGTTTGGTTAAAGTTTGATTCTACCATTTACTTTAGGTGAGATATGGTACCAAGGCGTATTTCAACTTGAAACACGATTTCTGCGGTTTTAGAGTCTGAGACGAACATTTTTCGTTTACTCGCCTAAATATAGTGATATTTTCAAATTGTTTAAACTTTTTAACTTTACCCTAGGTACAAACATTACGTTTGGTTAAAGTTTGATTCTACCATTTACTTTAGGTGAGATATGGTACCAAGGCGTATTTCAACTTGAAACACGATTTCTACGTTATTAGAGTCTGAAATAAACATTTTTCGTTTACAAGGCGTATTTCAACTTGAAACACGATTTCTACGTTTTTAAGAGTCTGAAATGAACATTTTTCGTTTACTCGCCTAAATATAGTGATATTTTCAAATTGTTTAAACTTTTTAACTTTATACTAGGTACAAACATTACGTTTGGTTAAAGTTTGATTCTACCATTTACTTTAGGTGAGATATGGTCCCAAGGCGTATTTCAACTTGAAACACGATTTCTACGTTATTAGAGTCTGAAATAAACATTTTTCGTTTACAAGGCGTATTTCAACTTGAAACACGATTTCTACGTTTTTAGAGTCTGAAATGAATATTTTTCGTTTACTCGCCTAAATATAGTGATATTTTAAAATTGTTTAAACTTTTTAACTTTATACTAGGTACAAACATTACGTTTGGTTAAAGTTTGATTCTACCATTTACTTTAGGTGAGATATGGTACCAAGGCGTATTTCAACTTGAAACACGATTTCTGCGGTTTTAGAGTCTGAGACGAACATTTTTCGTTTACTCGCCTAAATATAGTGATATTTTAAAATTGTTTAAACTTTTTAACTTTACCCTAGGTACAAACATTACGTTTGGTTAAAGTTTGATTCTACCATTTACTTTAGGTGAGATATGGTCCCAAGGCGTATTTCAACTTGAAACACGATTTCTACGTTATTAGAGTCTGAAATAAACATTTTTCGTTTACAAGGCGTATTTCAACTTGAAACACGATTTCTACGTTTTTAGAGTCTGAAATGAACATTTTTCGTTTACTCGCCTAAATATAGTGATATTTTCAAATTGTTTAAACTTTTTAACTTTATACTAGGTACAAACATTACGTTTGGTTAAAGTTTGATTCTACCATTTACTTTAGGTGAGATATGGTCCCAAGGCGTATTTCAACTTGAAACACGATTTCTACGTTATTAGAGTCTGAAATAAACATTTTTCGTTTACAAGGCGTATTTCAACTTGAAACACGATTTCTACGTTTTTAGAGTCTGAAATGAATATTTTTCGTTTACTCGCCTAAATATAGTGATATTTTAAAATTGTTTAAACTTTTTAACTTTATACTAGGTACAAACATTACGTTTGGTTAAAGTTTGATTCTACCATTTACTTTAGGTGAGATATGGTACCAAGGCGTATTTCAACTTGAAACACGATTTCTGCGGTTTTAGAGTCTGAGACGAACATTTTTCGTTTACTCGCCTAAATATAGTGATATTTTAAAATTGTTTAAACTTTTTAACTTTACCCTAGGTACAAACATTACGTTTGGTTAAAGTTTGATTCTACCATTTACTTTAGGTGAGATATGGTCCCAAGGCGTATTTCAACTTGAAACACGATTTCTACGTTATTAGAGTCTGAAATAAACATTTTTCGTTTACAAGGCGTATTTCAACTTGAAACACGATTTCTACGTTTTTAGAGTCTGAAATGAACATTTTTCGTTTACTCGCCTAAATATAGTGATATTTTAAAATTGTTTAAACTTTTTAACTTTATACTAGGTACAAACATAAAGTTTGGTTAAAGTTTGATTCTATCATTTACTTTAGGTGAGATATGGTACCAAGGCGTATTTCAACTTGATACACGATTTCTGCGGTTTTAGAGTCTGCGACGAACATTTTTCGTTTACTCGCCTAAATATAGTGATATTTTCAAATTGTTTAAACTTTTTAACTTTACCCTAGGTACAAACATTACGTTTGGTTAAAGTTTGATTCTACCATTTACTTTAGGTGAGATATGGTACCAAGGCGTATTTCAACTTGAAACACGATTTCTACGTTATTAGAGTCTGAAATAAACATTTTTCGTTTACAAGGCGTATTTCAACTTGAAATGAACATTTTTCGTTTACTCGCCTAAATATAGTGATATTTTCAAATTGTTTAAACTTTTTAACTTTATACTAGGTACAAACATTACGTTTGGTTAAAGTTTGATTCTACCATTTACTTTAGGTGAGATATGGTCCCAAGGCGTATTTCAACTTGAAACACGATTTCTACGTTATTAGAGTCTGAAATAAACATTTTTCGTTTACAAGGCGTATTTCAACTTGAAACACGATTTCTACGTTTTTAGAGTCTGAAATGAATATTTTTCGTTTACTCGCCTAAATATAGTGATATTTTAAAATTGTTTAAACTTTTTAACTTTATACTAGGTACAAACATTACGTTTGGTTAAAGTTTGATTCTACCATTTACTTTAGGTGAGATATGGTACCAAGGCGTATTTCAACTTGAAACACGATTTCTGCGGTTTTAGAGTCTGAGACGAACATTTTTCGTTTACTCGCCTAAATATAGTGATATTTTCAAATTGTTTAAACTTTTTAACTTTACCCTAGGTACAAACATTACGTTTGGTTAAAGTTTGATTCTACCATTTACTTTAGGTGAGATATGGTACCAAGGCGTATTTCAACTTGAAACACGATTTCTACGTTATTAGAGTCTGAAATAAACATTTTTCGTTTACAAGGCGTATTTCAACTTGAAACACGATTTCTACGTTTTTAGAGTCTGAAATGAACATTTTTCGTTTACTCGCCTAAATATAGTGATATTTTCAAATTGTTTAAACTTTTTAACTTTATACTAGGTACAAACATTACGTTTGGTTAAAGTTTGATTCTACCATTTACTTTAGGTGAGATATGGTCCCAAGGCGTATTTCAACTTGAAACACGATTTCTACGTTATTAGAGTCTGAAATAAACATTTTTCGTTTACAAGGCGTATTTCAACTTGAAACACGATTTCTACGTTTTTAGAGTCTGAAATGAATATTTTTCGTTTACTCGCCTAAATATAGTGATATTTTAAAATTGTTTAAACTTTTTAACTTTATACTAGGTACAAACATTACGTTTGGTTAAAGTTTGATTCTACCATTTACTTTAGGTGAGATATGGTACCAAGGCGTATTTCAACTTGAAACACGATTTCTGCGGTTTTAGAGTCTGAGACGAACATTTTTCGTTTACTCGCCTAAATATAGTGATATTTTAAAATTGTTTAAACTTTTTAACTTTACCCTAGGTACAAACATTACGTTTGGTTAAAGTTTGATTCTACCATTTACTTTAGGTGAGATATGGTCCCAAGGCGTATTTCAACTTGAAACACGATTTCTACGTTATTAGAGTCTGAAATAAACATTTTTCGTTTACAAGGCGTATTTCAACTTGAAACACGATTTCTACGTTTTTAGAGTCTGAAATGAACATTTTGCGTTTACTCGCCTAAATATAGTGATATTTTAAAATTGTTTAAACTTTTTAACTTTATACTAGGTACAAACATAAAGTTTGGTTAAAGTTTGATTCTACCATTTACTTTAGGTGAGATATGGTACCAAGGCGTATTTCAACTTGAAACACGATTTCTGCGGTTTTAGAGTCTGAGACGAACATTTTTCGTTTACTCGCCTAAATATAGTGATATTTTCAAATTGTTTAAACTTTTTAACTTTACCCTAGGTACAAACATTACGTTTGGTTAAAGTTTGATTCTACCATTTACTTTAGGTGAGATATGGTACCAAGGCGTATTTCAACTTGAAACACGATTTCTACGTTATTAGAGTCTGAAATAAACATTTTTCGTTTACAAGGCGTATTTCAACTTGAAACACGATTTCTACGTTTTTAAGAGTCTGAAATGAACATTTTTCGTTTACTCGCCTAAATATAGTGATATTTTCAAATTGTTTAAACTTTTTAACTTTATACTAGGTACAAACATTACGTTTGGTTAAAGTTTGATTCTACCATTTACTTTAGGTGAGATATGGTCCCAAGGCGTATTTCAACTTGAAACACGATTTCTACGTTATTAGAGTCTGAAATAAACATTTTTCGTTTACAAGGCGTATTTCAACTTGAAACACGATTTCTACGTTTTTAGAGTCTGAAATGAATATTTTTCGTTTACTCGCCTAAATATAGTGATATTTTAAAATTGTTTAAACTTTTTAACTTTATACTAGGTACAAACATTACGTTTGGTTAAAGTTTGATTCTACCATTTACTTTAGGTGAGATATGGTCCCAAGGCGTATTTCAACTTGAAACACGATTTCTACGTTATTAGAGTCTGAAATAAACATTTTTCGTTTACAAGGCGTATTTCAACTTGAAACACGATTTCTACGTTTTTAGAGTCTGAAATGAATATTTTTCGTTTACTCGCCTAAATATAGTGATATTTTAAAATTGTTTAAACTTTTTAACTTTACCCTAGGTACAAACATTACGTTTGGTTAAAGTTTGATTCTACCATTTACTTTAGGTGAGATATGGTACCAAGGCGTATTTCAACTTGAAACACGATTTCTACGTTATTAGAGTCTGAAATAAACATTTTTCGTTTACAAGGCGTATTTCAACTTGAAATGAACATTTTTCGTTTACTCGCCTAAATATAGTGATATTTTCAAATTGTTTAAACTTTTTAACTTTATACTAGGTACAAACATTACGTTTGGTTAAAGTTTGATTCTACCATTTACTTTAGGTGAGATATGGTCCCAAGGCGTATTTCAACTTGAAACACGATTTCTACGTTATTAGAGTCTGAAATAAACATTTTTCGTTTACAAGGCGTATTTCAACTTGAAACACGATTTCTACGTTTTTAGAGTCTGAAATGAATATTTTTCGTTTACTCGCCTAAATATAGTGATATTTTAAAATTGTTTAAACTTTTTAACTTTATACTAGGTACAAACATTACGTTTGGTTAAAGTTTGATTCTACCATTTACTTTAGGTGAGATATGGTACCAAGGCGTATTTCAACTTGATACACGATTTCTGCGGTTTTAGAGTCTGAGACGAACATTTTTCGTTTACTCGCCTAAATATAGTGATATTTTCAAATTGTTTAAACTTTTTAACTTTACCCTAGGTACAAACATTACGTTTGGTTAAAGTTTGATTCTACCATTTACTTTAGGTGAGATATGGTACCAAGGCGTATTTCAACTTGAAACACGATTTCTACGTTATTAGAGTCTGAAATAAACATTTTTCGTTTACAAGGCGTATTTCAACTTGAAATGAACATTTTTCGTTTACTCGCCTAAATATAGTGATATTTTCAAATTGTTTAAACTTTTTAACTTTATACTAGGTACAAACATTACGTTTGGTTAAAGTTTGATTCTACCATTTACTTTAGGTGAGATATGGTCCCAAGGCGTATTTCAACTTGAAACACGATTTCTACGTTATTAGAGTCTGAAATAAACATTTTTCGTTTACAAGGCGTATTTCAACTTGAAACACGATTTCTACGTTTTTAGAGTCTGAAATGAATATTTTTCGTTTACTCGCCTAAATATAGTGATATTTTAAAATTGTTTAAACTTTTTAACTTTATACTAGGTACAAACATTACGTTTGGTTAAAGTTTGATTCTACCATTTACTTTAGGTGAGATATGGTACCAAGGCGTATTTCAACTTGAAACACGATTTCTGCGGTTTTAGAGTCTGAGACGAACATTTTTCGTTTACTCGCCTAAATATAGTGATATTTTAAAATTGTTTAAACTTTTTAACTTTACCCTAGGTACAAACATTACGTTTGGTTAAAGTTTGATTCTACCATTTACTTTAGGTGAGATATGGTCCCAAGGCGTATTTCAACTTGAAACACGATTTCTACGTTATTAGAGTCTGAAATAAACATTTTTCGTTTACAAGGCGTATTTCAACTTGAAACACGATTTCTACGTTTTTAGAGTCTGAAATGAACATTTTGCGTTTACTCGCCTAAATATAGTGATATTTTAAAATTGTTTAAACTTTTTAACTTTATACTAGGTACAAACATAAAGTTTGGTTAAAGTTTGATTCTACCATTTACTTTAGGTGAGATATGGTACCAAGGCGTATTTCAACTTGAAACACGATTTCTGCGGTTTTAGAGTCTGAGACGAACATTTTTCGTTTACTCGCCTAAATATAGTGATATTTTAAAATTGTTTAAACTTTTTAACTTTACCCTAGGTACAAACATTACGTTTGGTTAAAGTTTGATTCTACCATTTACTTTAGGTGAGATATGGTCCCAAGGCGTATTTCAACTTGAAACACGATTTCTACGTTATTAGAGTCTGAAATAAACATTTTTCGTTTACAAGGCGTATTTCAACTTGAAACACGATTTCTACGTTTTTAGAGTCTGAAATGAACATTTTGCGTTCACTCGCCTAAATATAGTGATATTTTAAAATTGTTTAAACTTTTTAACTTTATACTAGGTACAAACATAAAGTTTGGTTAAAGTTTGATTCTACCATTTACTTTAGGTGAGATATGGTACCAAGGCGTATTTCAACTTGAAACACGATTTCTGCGGTTTTAGAGTCTGAGACGAACATTTTTCGTTTACTCGCCTAAATATAGTGATATTTTCAAATTGTTTAAACTTTTTAACTTTACCCTAGGTACAAACATTACGTTTGGTTAAAGTTTGATTCTACCATTTACTTTAGGTGAGATATGGTACCAAGGCGTATTTCAACTTGAAACACGATTTCTACGTTATTAGAGTCTGAAATAAACATTTTTCGTTTACAAGGCGTATTTCAACTTGAAACACGATTTCTACGTTTTTAGAGTCTGAAATGAACATTTTTCGTTTACTCGCCTAAATATAGTGATATTTTCAAATTGTTTAAACTTTTTAACTTTATACTAGGTACAAACATTACGTTTGGTTAAAGTTTGATTCTACCATTTACTTTAGGTGAGATATGGTCCCAAGGCGTATTTCAACTTGAAACACGATTTCTACGTTATTAGAGTCTGAAATAAACATTTTTCGTTTACAAGGCGTATTTCAACTTGAAACACGATTTCTACGTTTTTAGAGTCTGAAATGAATATTTTTCGTTTACTCGCCTAAATATAGTGATATTTTAAAATTGTTTAAACTTTTTAACTTTATACTAGGTACAAACATAAAGTTTGGTTAAAGTTTGATTCTACCATTTACTTTAGGTGAGATATGGTACCAAGGCGTATTTCAACTTGAAACACGATTTCTGCGGTTTTAGAGTCTGAGACGAACATTTTTCGTTTACTCGCCTAAATATAGTGATATTTTAAAATTGTTTAAACTTTTTAACTTTATACTAGGTACAAACATTACGTTTGGTTAAAGTTTGATTCTACCATTTACTTTAGGTGAGATATGGTACCAAGGCGTATTTCAACTTGAAACACGATTTCTGCGGTTTTAGAGTCTGAGACGAACATTTTTCGTTTACTCGCCTAAATATAGTGATATTTTAAAATTGTTTAAACTTTTTAACTTTACCCTAGGTACAAACATTACGTTTGGTTAAAGTTTGATTCTACCATTTACTTTAGGTGAGATATGGTCCCAAGGCGTATTTCAACTTGAAACACGATTTCTACGTTATTAGAGTCTGAAATAAACATTTTTCGTTTACAAGGCGTATTTCAACTTGAAACACGATTTCTACGTTTTTAGAGTCTGAAATGAACATTTTTCGTTTACTCGCCTAAATATAGTGATATTTTCAAATTGTTTAAACTTTTTAACTTTACCCTAGGTACAAACATTACGTTTGGTTAAAGTTTGATTCTACCATTTACTTTAGGTGAGATATGGTACCAAGGCGTATTTCAACTTGAAACACGATTTCTACGTTATTAGAGTCTGAAATAAACATTTTTCGTTTACAAGGCGTATTTCAACTTGAAACACGATTTCTACGTTTTTAGAGTCTGAAATGAACATTTTTCGTTTACTCGCCTAAATATAGTGATATTTTCAAATTGTTTAAACTTTTTAACTTTATACTAGGTACAAACATTACGTTTGGTTAAAGTTTGATTCTACCATTTACTTTAGGTGAGATATGGTCCCAAGGCGTATTTCAACTTGAAACACGATTTCTACGTTATTAGAGTCTGAAATAAACATTTTTCGTTTACAAGGCGTATTTCAACTTGAAACACGATTTCTACGTTTTTAGAGTCTGAAATGAATATTTTTCGTTTACTCGCCTAAATATAGTGATATTTTAAAATTGTTTAAACTTTTTAACTTTATACTAGGTACAAACATTACGTTTGGTTAAAGTTTGATTCTACCATTTACTTTAGGTGAGATATGGTACCAAGGCGTATTTCAACTTGAAACACGATTTCTGCGGTTTTAGAGTCTGAGACGAACATTTTTCGTTTACTCGCCTAAATATAGTGATATTTTAAAATTGTTTAAACTTTTTAACTTTACCCTAGGTACAAACATTACGTTTGGTTAAAGTTTGATTCTACCATTTACTTTAGGTGAGATATGGTCCCAAGGCGTATTTCAACTTGAAACACGATTTCTACGTTATTAGAGTCTGAAATAAACATTTTTCGTTTACAAGGCGTATTTCAACTTGAAACACGATTTCTACGTTTTTAGAGTCTGAAATGAACATTTTGCGTTCACTCGCCTAAATATAGTGATATTTTAAAATTGTTTAAACTTTTTAACTTTATACTAGGTACAAACATAAAGTTTGGTTAAAGTTTGATTCTACCATTTACTTTAGGTGAGATATGGTACCAAGGCGTATTTCAACTTGAAACACGATTTCTGCGGTTTTAGAGTCTGAGACGAACATTTTTCGTTTACTCGCCTAAATATAGTGATATTTTCAAATTGTTTAAACTTTTTAACTTTACCCTAGGTACAAACATTACGTTTGGTTAAAGTTTGATTCTACCATTTACTTTAGGTGAGATATGGTACCAAGGCGTATTTCAACTTGAAACACGATTTCTACGTTATTAGAGTCTGAAATAAACATTTTTCGTTTACAAGGCGTATTTCAACTTGAAACACGATTTCTACGTTTTTAGAGTCTGAAATGAACATTTTTCGTTTACTCGCCTAAATATAGTGATATTTTCAAATTGTTTAAACTTTTTAACTTTATACTAGGTACAAACATTACGTTTGGTTAAAGTATGATTCTACCATTTACTTTAGGTGAGATATGGTCCCAAGGCGTATTTCAACTTGAAACACGATTTCTACGTTATTAGAGTCTGAAATAAACATTTTTCGTTTACAAGGCGTATTTCAACTTGAAACACGATTTCTACGTTTTTAGAGTCTGAAATGAATATTTTTCGTTTACTCGCCTAAATATAGTGATATTTTAAAATTGTTTAAACTTTTTAACTTTATACTAGGTACAAACATTACGTTTGGTTAAAGTTTGATTCTACCATTTACTTTAGGTGAGATATGGTACCAAGGCGTATTTCAACTTGAAACACGATTTCTGCGGTTTTAGAGTCTGAGACGAACATTTTTCGTTTACTCGCCTAAATATAGTGATATTTTAAAATTGTTTAAACTTTTTAACTTTACCCTAGGTACAAACATTACGTTTGGTTAAAGTTTGATTCTACCATTTACTTTAGGTGAGATATGGTCCCAAGGCGTATTTCAACTTGAAACACGATTTCTACGTTATTAGAGTCTGAAATAAACATTTTTCGTTTACAAGGCGTATTTCAACTTGAAACACGATTTCTACGTTTTTAGAGTCTGAAATGAACATTTTGCGTTTACTCGCCTAAATATAGTGATATTTTAAAATTGTTTAAACTTTTTAACTTTATACTAGGTACAAACATAAAGTTTGGTTAAAGTTTGATTCTACCATTTACTTTAGGTGAGATATGGTACCAAGGCGTATTTCAACTTGAAACACGATTTCTGCGGTTTTAGAGTCTGAGACGAACATTTTTCGTTTACTCGCCTAAATATAGTGATATTTTCAAATTGTTTAAACTTTTTAACTTTACCCTAGGTACAAACATTACGTTTGGTTAAAGTTTGATTCTACCATTTACTTTAGGTGAGATATGGTACCAAGGCGTATTTCAACTTGAAACACGATTTCTACGTTATTAGAGTCTGAAATAAACATTTTTCGTTTACAAGGCGTATTTCAACTTGAAACACGATTTCTACGTTTTTAAGAGTCTGAAATGAACATTTTTCGTTTACTCGCCTAAATATAGTGATATTTTCAAATTGTTTAAACTTTTTAACTTTATACTAGGTACAAACATTACGTTTGGTTAAAGTTTGATTCTACCATTTACTTTAGGTGAGATATGGTCCCAAGGCGTATTTCAACTTGAAACACGATTTCTACGTTATTAGAGTCTGAAATAAACATTTTTCGTTTACAAGGCGTATTTCAACTTGAAACACGATTTCTACGTTTTTAGAGTCTGAAATGAATATTTTTCGTTTACTCGCCTAAATATAGTGATATTTTAAAATTGTTTAAACTTTTTAACTTTATACTAGGTACAAACATTACGTTTGGTTAAAGTTTGATTCTACCATTTACTTTAGGTGAGATATGGTACCAAGGCGTATTTCAACTTGAAACACGATTTCTGCGGTTTTAGAGTCTGAGACGAACATTTTTCGTTTACTCGCCTAAATATAGTGATATTTTAAAATTGTTTAAACTTTTTAACTTTACCCTAGGTACAAACATTACGTTTGGTTAAAGTTTGATTCTACCATTTACTTTAGGTGAGATATGGTCCCAAGGCGTATTTCAACTTGAAACACGATTTCTACGTTATTAGAGTCTGAAATAAACATTTTTCGTTTACAAGGCGTATTTCAACTTGAAACACGATTTCTACGTTTTTAGAGTCTGAAATGAACATTTTTCGTTTACTCGCCTAAATATAGTGATATTTTAAAATTGTTTAAACTTTTTAACTTTATACTAGGTACAAACATAAAGTTTGGTTAAAGTTTGATTCTATCATTTACTTTAGGTGAGATATGGTACCAAGGCGTATTTCAACTTGATACACGATTTCTGCGGTTTTAGAGTCTGCGACGAACATTTTTCGTTTACTCGCCTAAATATAGTGATATTTTCAAATTGTTTAAACTTTTTAACTTTACCCTAGGTACAAACATTACGTTTGGTTAAATTTTGATTCTACCATTTACTTTAGGTGAGATATGGTACCAAGGCGTATTTCAACTTGAAACACGATTTCTACGTTATTAGAGTCTGAAATAAACATTTTTCGTTTACAAGGCGTATTTCAACTTGAAATGAACATTTTTCGTTTACTCGCCTAAATATAGTGATATTTTCAAATTGTTTAAACTTTTTAACTTTATACTAGGTACAAACATTACGTTTGGTTAAAGTTTGATTCTACCATTTACTTTAGGTGAGATATGGTCCCAAGGCGTATTTCAACTTGAAACACGATTTCTACGTTATTAGAGTCTGAAATAAACATTTTTCGTTTACAAGGCGTATTTCAACTTGAAACACGATTTCTACGTTTTTAGAGTCTGAAATGAATATTTTTCGTTTACTCGCCTAAATATAGTGATATTTTAAAATTGTTTAAACTTTTTAACTTTATACTAGGTACAAACATTACGTTTGGTTAAAGTTTGATTCTACCATTTACTTTAGGTGAGATATGGTACCAAGGCGTATTTCAACTTGAAACACGATTTCTGCGGTTTTAGAGTCTGAGACGAACATTTTTCGTTTACTCGCCTAAATATAGTGATATTTTCAAATTGTTTAAACTTTTTAACTTTACCCTAGGTACAAACATTACGTTTGGTTAAAGTTTGATTCTACCATTTACTTTAGGTGAGATATGGTACCAAGGCGTATTTCAACTTGAAACACGATTTCTACGTTATTAGAGTCTGAAATAAACATTTTTCGTTTACAAGGCGTATTTCAACTTGAAACACGATTTCTACGTTTTTAGAGTCTGAAATGAACATTTTTCGTTTACTCGCCTAAATATAGTGATATTTTCAAATTGTTTAAACTTTTTAACTTTATACTAGGTACAAACATTACGTTTGGTTAAAGTTTGATTCTACCATTTACTTTAGGTGAGATATGGTCCCAAGGCGTATTTCAACTTGAAACACGATTTCTACGTTATTAGAGTCTGAAATAAACATTTTTCGTTTACAAGGCGTATTTCAACTTGAAACACGATTTCTACGTTTTTAGAGTCTGAAATGAATATTTTTCGTTTACTCGCCTAAATATAGTGATATTTTAAAATTGTTTAAACTTTTTAACTTTATACTAGGTACAAACATTACGTTTGGTTAAAGTTTGATTCTACCATTTACTTTAGGTGAGATATGGTACCAAGGCGTATTTCAACTTGAAACACGATTTCTGCGGTTTTAGAGTCTGAGACGAACATTTTTCGTTTACTCGCCTAAATATAGTGATATTTTAAAATTGTTTAAACTTTTTAACTTTACCCTAGGTACAAACATTACGTTTGGTTAAAGTTTGATTCTACCATTTACTTTAGGTGAGATATGGTCCCAAGGCGTATTTCAACTTGAAACACGATTTCTACGTTATTAGAGTCTGAAATAAACATTTTTCGTTTACAAGGCGTATTTCAACTTGAAACACGATTTCTACGTTTTTAGAGTCTGAAATGAACATTTTGCGTTTACTCGCCTAAATATAGTGATATTTTAAAATTGTTTAAACTTTTTAACTTTATACTAGGTACAAACATAAAGTTTGGTTAAAGTTTGATTCTACCATTTACTTTAGGTGAGATATGGTACCAAGGCGTATTTCAACTTGAAACACGATTTCTGCGGTTTTAGAGTCTGAGACGAACATTTTTCGTTTACTCGCCTAAATATAGTGATATTTTCAAATTGTTTAAACTTTTTAACTTTACCCTAGGTACAAACATTACGTTTGGTTAAAGTTTGATTCTACCATTTACTTTAGGTGAGATATGGTACCAAGGCGTATTTCAACTTGAAACACGATTTCTACGTTATTAGAGTCTGAAATAAACATTTTTCGTTTACAAGGCGTATTTCAACTTGAAACACGATTTCTACGTTTTTAAGAGTCTGAAATGAACATTTTTCGTTTACTCGCCTAAATATAGTGATATTTTCAAATTGTTTAAACTTTTTAACTTTATACTAGGTACAAACATTACGTTTGGTTAAAGTTTGATTCTACCATTTACTTTAGGTGAGATATGGTCCCAAGGCGTATTTCAACTTGAAACACGATTTCTACGTTATTAGAGTCTGAAATAAACATTTTTCGTTTACAAGGCGTATTTCAACTTGAAACACGATTTCTACGTTTTTAGAGTCTGAAATGAATATTTTTCGTTTACTCGCCTAAATATAGTGATATTTTAAAATTGTTTAAACTTTTTAACTTTATACTAGGTACAAACATTACGTTTGGTTAAAGTTTGATTCTACCATTTACTTTAGGTGAGATATGGTCCCAAGGCGTATTTCAACTTGAAACACGATTTCTACGTTATTAGAGTCTGAAATAAACATTTTTCGTTTACAAGGCGTATTTCAACTTGAAACACGATTTCTACGTTTTTAGAGTCTGAAATGAATATTTTTCGTTTACTCGCCTAAATATAGTGATATTTTAAAATTGTTTAAACTTTTTAACTTTACCCTAGGTACAAACATTACGTTTGGTTAAAGTTTGATTCTACCATTTACTTTAGGTGAGATATGGTACCAAGGCGTATTTCAACTTGAAACACGATTTCTACGTTATTAGAGTCTGAAATAAACATTTTTCGTTTACAAGGCGTATTTCAACTTGAAATGAACATTTTTCGTTTACTCGCCTAAATATAGTGATATTTTCAAATTGTTTAAACTTTTTAACTTTATACTAGGTACAAACATTACGTTTGGTTAAAGTTTGATTCTACCATTTACTTTAGGTGAGATATGGTCCCAAGGCGTATTTCAACTTGAAACACGATTTCTACGTTATTAGAGTCTGAAATAAACATTTTTCGTTTACAAGGCGTATTTCAACTTGAAACACGATTTCTACGTTTTTAGAGTCTGAAATGAATATTTTTCGTTTACTCGCCTAAATATAGTGATATTTTAAAATTGTTTAAACTTTTTAACTTTATACTAGGTACAAACATTACGTTTGGTTAAAGTTTGATTCTACCATTTACTTTAGGTGAGATATGGTACCAAGGCGTATTTCAACTTGATACACGATTTCTGCGGTTTTAGAGTCTGAGACGAACATTTTTCGTTTACTCGCCTAAATATAGTGATATTTTCAAATTGTTTAAACTTTTTAACTTTACCCTAGGTACAAACATTACGTTTGGTTAAAGTTTGATTCTACCATTTACTTTAGGTGAGATATGGTACCAAGGCGTATTTCAACTTGAAACACGATTTCTACGTTATTAGAGTCTGAAATAAACATTTTTCGTTTACAAGGCGTATTTCAACTTGAAATGAACATTTTTCGTTTACTCGCCTAAATATAGTGATATTTTCAAATTGTTTAAACTTTTTAACTTTATACTAGGTACAAACATTACGTTTGGTTAAAGTTTGATTCTACCATTTACTTTAGGTGAGATATGGTCCCAAGGCGTATTTCAACTTGAAACACGATTTCTACGTTATTAGAGTCTGAAATAAACATTTTTCGTTTACAAGGCGTATTTCAACTTGAAACACGATTTCTACGTTTTTAGAGTCTGAAATGAATATTTTTCGTTTACTCGCCTAAATATAGTGATATTTTAAAATTGTTTAAACTTTTTAACTTTATACTAGGTACAAACATTACGTTTGGTTAAAGTTTGATTCTACCATTTACTTTAGGTGAGATATGGTACCAAGGCGTATTTCAACTTGAAACACGATTTCTGCGGTTTTAGAGTCTGAGACGAACATTTTTCGTTTACTCGCCTAAATATAGTGATATTTTAAAATTGTTTAAACTTTTTAACTTTACCCTAGGTACAAACATTACGTTTGGTTAAAGTTTGATTCTACCATTTACTTTAGGTGAGATATGGTCCCAAGGCGTATTTCAACTTGAAACACGATTTCTACGTTATTAGAGTCTGAAATAAACATTTTTCGTTTACAAGGCGTATTTCAACTTGAAACACGATTTCTACGTTTTTAGAGTCTGAAATGAACATTTTGCGTTTACTCGCCTAAATATAGTGATATTTTAAAATTGTTTAAACTTTTTAACTTTATACTAGGTACAAACATAAAGTTTGGTTAAAGTTTGATTCTACCATTTACTTTAGGTGAGATATGGTACCAAGGCGTATTTCAACTTGAAACACGATTTCTGCGGTTTTAGAGTCTGAGACGAACATTTTTCGTTTACTCGCCTAAATATAGTGATATTTTAAAATTGTTTAAACTTTTTAACTTTACCCTAGGTACAAACATTACGTTTGGTTAAAGTTTGATTCTACCATTTACTTTAGGTGAGATATGGTCCCAAGGCGTATTTCAACTTGAAACACGATTTCTACGTTATTAGAGTCTGAAATAAACATTTTTCGTTTACAAGGCGTATTTCAACTTGAAACACGATTTCTACGTTTTTAGAGTCTGAAATGAACATTTTGCGTTCACTCGCCTAAATATAGTGATATTTTAAAATTGTTTAAACTTTTTAACTTTATACTAGGTACAAACATAAAGTTTGGTTAAAGTTTGATTCTACCATTTACTTTAGGTGAGATATGGTACCAAGGCGTATTTCAACTTGAAACACGATTTCTGCGGTTTTAGAGTCTGAGACGAACATTTTTCGTTTACTCGCCTAAATATAGTGATATTTTCAAATTGTTTAAACTTTTTAACTTTACCCTAGGTACAAACATTACGTTTGGTTAAAGTTTGATTCTACCATTTACTTTAGGTGAGATATGGTACCAAGGCGTATTTCAACTTGAAACACGATTTCTACGTTATTAGAGTCTGAAATAAACATTTTTCGTTTACAAGGCGTATTTCAACTTGAAACACGATTTCTACGTTTTTAAGAGTCTGAAATGAACATTTTTCGTTTACTCGCCTAAATATAGTGATATTTTCAAATTGTTTAAACTTTTTAACTTTATACTAGGTACAAACATTACGTTTGGTTAAAGTTTGATTCTACCATTTACTTTAGGTGAGATATGGTCCCAAGGCGTATTTCAACTTGAAACACGATTTCTACGTTATTAGAGTCTGAAATAAACATTTTTCGTTTACAAGGCGTATTTCAACTTGAAACACGATTTCTACGTTTTTAGAGTCTGAAATGAATATTTTTCGTTTACTCGCCTAAATATAGTGATATTTTAAAATTGTTTAAACTTTTTAACTTTATACTAGGTACAAACATTACGTTTGGTTAAAGTTTGATTCTACCATTTACTTTAGGTGAGATATGGTACCAAGGCGTATTTCAACTTGAAACACGATTTCTGCGGTTTTAGAGTCTGAGACGAACATTTTTCGTTTACTCGCCTAAATATAGTGATATTTTAAAATTGTTTAAACTTTTTAACTTTACCCTAGGTACAAACATTACGTTTGGTTAAAGTTTGATTCTACCATTTACTTTAGGTGAGATATGGTCCCAAGGCGTATTTCAACTTGAAACACGATTTCTACGTTATTAGAGTCTGAAATAAACATTTTTCGTTTACAAGGCGTATTTCAACTTGAAACACGATTTCTACGTTTTTAGAGTCTGAAATGAACATTTTGCGTTCACTCGCCTAAATATAGTGATATTTTAAAATTGTTTAAACTTTTTAACTTTATACTAGGTACAAACATAAAGTTTGGTTAAAGTTTGATTCTACCATTTACTTTAGGTGAGATATGGTACCAAGGCGTATTTCAACTTGAAACACGATTTCTGCGGTTTTAGAGTCTGAGACGAACATTTTTCGTTTACTCGCCTAAATATAGTGATATTTTCAAATTGTTTAAACTTTTTAACTTTACCCTAGGTACAAACATTACGTTTGGTTAAAGTTTGATTCTACCATTTACTTTAGGTGAGATATGGTACCAAGGCGTATTTCAACTTGAAACACGATTTCTACGTTATTAGAGTCTGAAATAAACATTTTTCGTTTACAAGGCGTATTTCAACTTGAAACACGATTTCTACGTTTTTAAGAGTCTGAAATGAACATTTTTCGTTTACTCGCCTAAATATAGTGATATTTTCAAATTGTTTAAACTTTTTAACTTTATACTAGGTACAAACATTACGTTTGGTTAAAGTTTGATTCTACCATTTACTTTAGGTGAGATATGGTCCCAAGGCGTATTTCAACTTGAAACACGATTTCTACGTTATTAGAGTCTGAAATAAACATTTTTCGTTTACAAGGCGTATTTCAACTTGAAACACGATTTCTACGTTTTTAGAGTCTGAAATGAACATTTTGCGTTCACTCGCCTAAATATAGTGATATTTTAAAATTGTTTAAACTTTTTAACTTTATACTAGGTACAAACATAAAGTTTGGTTAAAGTTTGATTCTACCATTTACTTTAGGTGAGATATGGTACCAAGGCGTATTTCAACTTGAAACACGATTTCTGCGGTTTTAGAGTCTGAGACGAACATTTTTCGTTTACTCGCCTAAATATAGTGATATTTTCAAATTGTTTAAACTTTTTAACTTTACCCTAGGTACAAACATTACGTTTGGTTAAAGTTTGATTCTACCATTTACTTTAGGTGAGATATGGTACCAAGGCGTATTTCAACTTGAAACACGATTTCTACGTTATTAGAGTCTGAAATAAACATTTTTCGTTTACAAGGCGTATTTCAACTTGAAACACGATTTCTACGTTTTTAAGAGTCTGAAATGAACATTTTTCGTTTACTCGCCTAAATATAGTGATATTTTCAAATTGTTTAAACTTTTTAACTTTATACTAGGTACAAACATTACGTTTGGTTAAAGTTTGATTCTACCATTTACTTTAGGTGAGATATGGTCCCAAGGCGTATTTCAACTTGAAACACGATTTCTACGTTATTAGAGTCTGAAATAAACATTTTTCGTTTACAAGGCGTATTTCAACTTGAAACACGATTTCTACGTTTTTAGAGTCTGAAATGAATATTTTTCGTTTACTCGCCTAAATATAGTGATATTTTAAAATTGTTTAAACTTTTTAACTTTATACTAGGTACAAACATTACGTTTGGTTAAAGTTTGATTCTACCATTTACTTTAGGTGAGATATGGTACCAAGGCGTATTTCAACTTGAAACACGATTTCTGCGGTTTTAGAGTCTGAGACGAACATTTTTCGTTTACTCGCCTAAATATAGTGATATTTTAAAATTGTTTAAACTTTTTAACTTTACCCTAGGTACAAACATTACGTTTGGTTAAAGTTTGATTCTACCATTTACTTTAGGTGAGATATGGTCCCAAGGCGTATTTCAACTTGAAACACGATTTCTACGTTATTAGAGTCTGAAATAAACATTTTTCGTTTACAAGGCGTATTTCAACTTGAAACACGATTTCTACGTTTTTAGAGTCTGAAATGAACATTTTTCGTTTACTCGCCTAAATATAGTGATATTTTAAAATTGTTTAAACTTTTTAACTTTATACTAGGTACAAACATAAAGTTTGGTTAAAGTTTGATTCTATCATTTACTTTAGGTGAGATATGGTACCAAGGCGTATTTCAACTTGATACACGATTTCTGCGGTTTTAGAGTCTGAGACGAACATTTTTCGTTTACTCGCCTAAATATAGTGATATTTTCAAATTGTTTAAACTTTTTAACTTTACCCTAGGTACAAACATTACGTTTGGTTAAAGTTTGATTCTACCATTTACTTTAGGTGAGATATGGTACCAAGGCGTATTTCAACTTGAAACACGATTTCTACGTTATTAGAGTCTGAAATAAACATTTTTCGTTTACAAGGCGTATTTCAACTTGAAATGAACATTTTTCGTTTACTCGCCTAAATATAGTGATATTTTCAAATTGTTTAAACTTTTTAACTTTATACTAGGTACAAACATTACGTTTGGTTAAAGTTTGATTCTACCATTTACTTTAGGTGAGATATGGTCCCAAGGCGTATTTCAACTTGAAACACGATTTCTACGTTATTAGAGTCTGAAATAAACATTTTTCGTTTACAAGGCGTATTTCAACTTGAAACACGATTTCTACGTTTTTAGAGTCTGAAATGAATATTTTTCGTTTACTCGCCTAAATATAGTGATATTTTAAAATTGTTTAAACTTTTTAACTTTATACTAGGTACAAACATTACGTTTGGTTAAAGTTTGATTCTACCATTTACTTTAGGTGAGATATGGTACCAAGGCGTATTTCAACTTGAAACACGATTTCTGCGGTTTTAGAGTCTGAGACGAACATTTTTCGTTTACTCGCCTAAATATAGTGATATTTTAAAATTGTTTAAACTTTTTAACTTTACCCTAGGTACAAACATTACGTTTGGTTAAAGTTTGATTCTACCATTTACTTTAGGTGAGATATGGTCCCAAGGCGTATTTCAACTTGAAACACGATTTCTACGTTATTAGAGTCTGAAATAAACATTTTTCGTTTACAAGGCGTATTTCAACTTGAAACACGATTTCTACGTTTTTAGAGTCTGAAATGAACATTTTGCGTTCACTCGCCTAAATATAGTGATATTTTAAAATTGTTTAAACTTTTTAACTTTATACTAGGTACAAACATAAAGTTTGGTTAAAGTTTGATTCTACCATTTACTTTAGGTGAGATATGGTACCAAGGCGTATTTCAACTTGAAACACGATTTCTGCGGTTTTAGAGTCTGAGACGAACATTTTTCGTTTACTCGCCTAAATATAGTGATATTTTCAAATTGTTTAAACTTTTTAACTTTACCCTAGGTACAAACATTACGTTTGGTTAAAGTTTGATTCTACCATTTACTTTAGGTGAGATATGGTACCAAGGCGTATTTCAACTTGAAACACGATTTCTACGTTATTAGAGTCTGAAATAAACATTTTTCGTTTACAAGGCGTATTTCAACTTGAAACACGATTTCTACGTTTTTAAGAGTCTGAAATGAACATTTTTCGTTTACTCGCCTAAATATAGTGATATTTTCAAATTGTTTAAACTTTTTAACTTTATACTAGGTACAAACATTACGTTTGGTTAAAGTTTGATTCTACCATTTACTTTAGGTGAGATATGGTCCCAAGGCGTATTTCAACTTGAAACACGATTTCTACGTTATTAGAGTCTGAAATAAACATTTTTCGTTTACAAGGCGTATTTCAACTTGAAACACGATTTCTACGTTTTTAGAGTCTGAAATGAATATTTTTCGTTTACTCGCCTAAATATAGTGATATTTTAAAATTGTTTAAACTTTTTAACTTTATACTAGGTACAAACATTACGTTTGGTTAAAGTTTGATTCTACCATTTACTTTAGGTGAGATATGGTACCAAGGCGTATTTCAACTTGAAACACGATTTCTGCGGTTTTAGAGTCTGAGACGAACATTTTTCGTTTACTCGCCTAAATATAGTGATATTTTAAAATTGTTTAAACTTTTTAACTTTACCCTAGGTACAAACATTACGTTTGGTTAAAGTTTGATTCTACCATTTACTTTAGGTGAGATATGGTCCCAAGGCGTATTTCAACTTGAAACACGATTTCTACGTTATTAGAGTCTGAAATAAACATTTTTCGTTTACAAGGCGTATTTCAACTTGAAACACGATTTCTACGTTTTTAGAGTCTGAAATGAACATTTTTCGTTTACTCGCCTAAATATAGTGATATTTTAAAATTGTTTAAACTTTTTAACTTTATACTAGGTACAAACATAAAGTTTGGTTAAAGTTTGATTCTATCATTTACTTTAGGTGAGATATGGTACCAAGGCGTATTTCAACTTGATACACGATTTCTGCGGTTTTAGAGTCTGAGACGAACATTTTTCGTTTACTCGCCTAAATATAGTGATATTTTCAAATTGTTTAAACTTTTTAACTTTACCCTAGGTACAAACATTACGTTTGGTTAAAGTTTGATTCTACCATTTACTTTAGGTGAGATATGGTACCAAGGCGTATTTCAACTTGAAACACGATTTCTACGTTATTAGAGTCTGAAATAAACATTTTTCGTTTACAAGGCGTATTTCAACTTGAAATGAACATTTTTCGTTTACTCGCCTAAATATAGTGATATTTTCAAATTGTTTAAACTTTTTAACTTTATACTAGGTACAAACATTACGTTTGGTTAAAGTTTGATTCTACCATTTACTTTAGGTGAGATATGGTCCCAAGGCGTATTTCAACTTGAAACACGATTTCTACGTTATTAGAGTCTGAAATAAACATTTTTCGTTTACAAGGCGTATTTCAACTTGAAACACGATTTCTACGTTTTTAGAGTCTGAAATGAATATTTTTCGTTTACTCGCCTAAATATAGTGATATTTTAAAATTGTTTAAACTTTTTAACTTTATACTAGGTACAAACATTACGTTTGGTTAAAGTTTGATTCTACCATTTACTTTAGGTGAGATATGGTACCAAGGCGTATTTCAACTTGAAACACGATTTCTGCGGTTTTAGAGTCTGAGACGAACATTTTTCGTTTACTCGCCTAAATATAGTGATATTTTCAAATTGTTTAAACTTTTTAACTTTACCCTAGGTACAAACATTACGTTTGGTTAAAGTTTGATTCTACCATTTACTTTAGGTGAGATATGGTACCAAGGCGTATTTCAACTTGAAACACGATTTCTACGTTATTAGAGTCTGAAATAAACATTTTTCGTTTACAAGGCGTATTTCAACTTGAAACACGATTTCTACGTTTTTAGAGTCTGAAATGAACATTTTTCGTTTACTCGCCTAAATATAGTGATATTTTCAAATTGTTTAAACTTTTTAACTTTATACTAGGTACAAACATTACGTTTGGTTAAAGTTTGATTCTACCATTTACTTTAGGTGAGATATGGTCCCAAGGCGTATTTCAACTTGAAACACGATTTCTACGTTATTAGAGTCTGAAATAAACATTTTTCGTTTACAAGGCGTATTTCAACTTGAAACACGATTTCTACGTTTTTAGAGTCTGAAATGAATATTTTTCGTTTACTCGCCTAAATATAGTGATATTTTAAAATTGTTTAAACTTTTTAACTTTATACTAGGTACAAACATTACGTTTGGTTAAAGTTTGATTCTACCATTTACTTTAGGTGAGATATGGTACCAAGGCGTATTTCAACTTGAAACACGATTTCTGCGGTTTTAGAGTCTGAGACGAACATTTTTCGTTTACTCGCCTAAATATAGTGATATTTTAAAATTGTTTAAACTTTTTAACTTTACCCTAGGTACAAACATTACGTTTGGTTAAAGTTTGATTCTACCATTTACTTTAGGTGAGATATGGTCCCAAGGCGTATTTCAACTTGAAACACGATTTCTACGTTATTAGAGTCTGAAATAAACATTTTTCGTTTACAAGGCGTATTTCAACTTGAAACACGATTTCTACGTTTTTAGAGTCTGAAATGAACATTTTGCGTTTACTCGCCTAAATATAGTGATATTTTAAAATTGTTTAAACTTTTTAACTTTATACTAGGTACAAACATAAAGTTTGGTTAAAGTTTGATTCTACCATTTACTTTAGGTGAGATATGGTACCAAGGCGTATTTCAACTTGAAACACGATTTCTGCGGTTTTAGAGTCTGAGACGAACATTTTTCGTTTACTCGCCTAAATATAGTGATATTTTCAAATTGTTTAAACTTTTTAACTTTACCCTAGGTACAAACATTACGTTTGGTTAAAGTTTGATTCTACCATTTACTTTAGGTGAGATATGGTACCAAGGCGTATTTCAACTTGAAACACGATTTCTACGTTATTAGAGTCTGAAATAAACATTTTTCGTTTACAAGGCGTATTTCAACTTGAAACACGATTTCTACGTTTTTAAGAGTCTGAAATGAACATTTTTCGTTTACTCGCCTAAATATAGTGATATTTTCAAATTGTTTAAACTTTTTAACTTTATACTAGGTACAAACATTACGTTTGGTTAAAGTTTGATTCTACCATTTACTTTAGGTGAGATATGGTCCCAAGGCGTATTTCAACTTGAAACACGATTTCTACGTTATTAGAGTCTGAAATAAACATTTTTCGTTTACAAGGCGTATTTCAACTTGAAACACGATTTCTACGTTTTTAGAGTCTGAAATGAATATTTTTCGTTTACTCGCCTAAATATAGTGATATTTTAAAATTGTTTAAACTTTTTACCTTTATACTAGGTACAAACATTACGTTTGGTTAAAGTTTGATTCTATCATTTACTTTAGGTGAGATATGGTACCAAGGCGTATTTCAACTTGATACACGATTTCTGCGGTTTTAGAGTCTGAGACGAACATTTTTCGTTTACTCGCCTAAATATAGTGATATTTTCAAATTGTTTAAACTTTTTAACTTTACCCTAGGTACAAACATTACGTTTGGTTAAAGTTTGATTCTACCATTTACTTTAGGTGAGATATGGTACCAAGGCGTATTTCAACTTGAAACACGATTTCTACGTTATTAGAGTCTGAAATAAACATTTTTCGTTTACAAGGCGTATTTCAACTTGAAATGAACATTTTTCGTTTACTCGCCTAAATATAGTGATATTTTCAAATTGTTTAAACTTTTTAACTTTATACTAGGTACAAACATTACGTTTGGTTAAAGTTTGATTCTACCATTTACTTTAGGTGAGATATGGTACCAAGGCGTATTTCAACTTGAAACACGATTTCTGCGGTTTTAGAGTCTGAGACGAACATTTTTCGTTTACTCGCCTAAATATAGTGATATTTTAAAATTGTTTAAACTTTTTAACTTTACCCTAGGTACAAACATTACGTTTGGTTAAAGTTTGATTCTACCATTTACTTTAGGTGAGATATGGTCCCAAGGCGTATTTCAACTTGAAACACGATTTCTACGTTATTAGAGTCTGAAATAAACATTTTTCGTTTACAAGGCGTATTTCAACTTGAAACACGATTTCTACGTTTTTAGAGTCTGAAATGAACATTTTGCGTTCACTCGCCTAAATATAGTGATATTTTAAAATTGTTTAAACTTTTTAACTTTATACTAGGTACAAACATAAAGTTTGGTTAAAGTTTGATTCTACCATTTACTTTAGGTGAGATATGGTACCAAGGCGTATTTCAACTTGAAACACGATTTCTGCGGTTTTAGAGTCTGAGACGAACATTTTTCGTTTACTCGCCTAAATATAGTGATATTTTCAAATTGTTTAAACTTTTTAACTTTACCCTAGGTACAAACATTACGTTTGGTTAAAGTTTGATTCTACCATTTACTTTAGGTGAGATATGGTACCAAGGCGTATTTCAACTTGAAACACGATTTCTACGTTATTAGAGTCTGAAATAAACATTTTTCGTTTACAAGGCGTATTTCAACTTGAAACACGATTTCTACGTTTTTAAGAGTCTGAAATGAACATTTTTCGTTTACTCGCCTAAATATAGTGATATTTTCAAATTGTTTAAACTTTTTAACTTTATACTAGGTACAAACATTACGTTTGGTTAAAGTTTGATTCTACCATTTACTTTAGGTGAGATATGGTCCCAAGGCGTATTTCAACTTGAAACACGATTTCTACGTTATTAGAGTCTGAAATAAACATTTTTCGTTTACAAGGCGTATTTCAACTTGAAACACGATTTCTACGTTTTTAGAGTCTGAAATGAATATTTTTCGTTTACTCGCCTAAATATAGTGATATTTTAAAATTGTTTAAACTTTTTAACTTTATACTAGGTACAAACATTACGTTTGGTTAAAGTTTGATTCTACCATTTACTTTAGGTGAGATATGGTACCAAGGCGTATTTCAACTTGAAACACGATTTCTGCGGTTTTAGAGTCTGAGACGAACATTTTTCGTTTACTCGCCTAAATATAGTGATATTTTAAAATTGTTTAAACTTTTTAACTTTACCCTAGGTACAAACATTACGTTTGGTTAAAGTTTGATTCTACCATTTACTTTAGGTGAGATATGGTCCCAAGGCGTATTTCAACTTGAAACACGATTTCTACGTTATTAGAGTCTGAAATAAACATTTTTCGTTTACAAGGCGTATTTCAACTTGAAACACGATTTCTACGTTTTTAGAGTCTGAAATGAACATTTTTCGTTTACTCGCCTAAATATAGTGATATTTTAAAATTGTTTAAACTTTTTAACTTTATACTAGGTACAAACATAAAGTTTGGTTAAAGTTTGATTCTATCATTTACTTTAGGTGAGATATGGTACCAAGGCGTATTTCAACTTGATACACGATTTCTGCGGTTTTAGAGTCTGAGACGAACATTTTTCGTTTACTCGCCTAAATATAGTGATATTTTCAAATTGTTTAAACTTTTTAACTTTACCCTAGGTACAAACATTACGTTTGGTTAAAGTTTGATTCTACCATTTACTTTAGGTGAGATATGGTACCAAGGCGTATTTCAACTTGAAACACGATTTCTACGTTATTAGAGTCTGAAATAAACATTTTTCGTTTACAAGGCGTATTTCAACTTGAAATGAACATTTTTCGTTTACTCGCCTAAATATAGTGATATTTTCAAATTGTTTAAACTTTTTAACTTTATACTAGGTACAAACATTACGTTTGGTTAAAGTTTGATTCTACCATTTACTTTAGGTGAGATATGGTCCCAAGGCGTATTTCAACTTGAAACACGATTTCTACGTTATTAGAGTCTGAAATAAACATTTTTCGTTTACAAGGCGTATTTCAACTTGAAACACGATTTCTACGTTTTTAGAGTCTGAAATGAATATTTTTCGTTTACTCGCCTAAATATAGTGATATTTTAAAATTGTTTAAACTTTTTAACTTTATACTAGGTACAAACATTACGTTTGGTTAAAGTTTGATTCTACCATTTACTTTAGGTGAGATATGGTACCAAGGCGTATTTCAACTTGAAACACGATTTCTGCGGTTTTAGAGTCTGAGACGAACATTTTTCGTTTACTCGCCTAAATATAGTGATATTTTCAAATTGTTTAAACTTTTTAACTTTACCCTAGGTACAAACATTACGTTTGGTTAAAGTTTGATTCTACCATTTACTTTAGGTGAGATATGGTACCAAGGCGTATTTCAACTTGAAACACGATTTCTACGTTATTAGAGTCTGAAATAAACATTTTTCGTTTACAAGGCGTATTTCAACTTGAAACACGATTTCTACGTTTTTAGAGTCTGAAATGAACATTTTTCGTTTACTCGCCTAAATATAGTGATATTTTCAAATTGTTTAAACTTTTTAACTTTATACTAGGTACAAACATTACGTTTGGTTAAAGTTTGATTCTACCATTTACTTTAGGTGAGATATGGTCCCAAGGCGTATTTCAACTTGAAACACGATTTCTACGTTATTAGAGTCTGAAATAAACATTTTTCGTTTACAAGGCGTATTTCAACTTGAAACACGATTTCTACGTTTTTAGAGTCTGAAATGAATATTTTTCGTTTACTCGCCTAAATATAGTGATATTTTAAAATTGTTTAAACTTTTTAACTTTATACTAGGTACAAACATTACGTTTGGTTAAAGTTTGATTCTACCATTTACTTTAGGTGAGATATGGTACCAAGGCGTATTTCAACTTGAAACACGATTTCTGCGGTTTTAGAGTCTGAGACGAACATTTTTCGTTTACTCGCCTAAATATAGTGATATTTTAAAATTGTTTAAACTTTTTAACTTTACCCTAGGTACAAACATTACGTTTGGTTAAAGTTTGATTCTACCATTTACTTTAGGTGAGATATGGTCCCAAGGCGTATTTCAACTTGAAACACGATTTCTACGTTATTAGAGTCTGAAATAAACATTTTTCGTTTACAAGGCGTATTTCAACTTGAAACACGATTTCTACGTTTTTAGAGTCTGAAATGAACATTTTGCGTTTACTCGCCTAAATATAGTGATATTTTAAAATTGTTTAAACTTTTTAACTTTATACTAGGTACAAACATAAAGTTTGGTTAAAGTTTGATTCTACCATTTACTTTAGGTGAGATATGGTACCAAGGCGTATTTCAACTTGAAACACGATTTCTGCGGTTTTAGAGTCTGAGACGAACATTTTTCGTTTACTCGCCTAAATATAGTGATATTTTCAAATTGTTTAAACTTTTTAACTTTACCCTAGGTACAAACATTACGTTTGGTTAAAGTTTGATTCTACCATTTACTTTAGGTGAGATATGGTACCAAGGCGTATTTCAACTTGAAACACGATTTCTACGTTATTAGAGTCTGAAATAAACATTTTTCGTTTACAAGGCGTATTTCAACTTGAAACACGATTTCTACGTTTTTAAGAGTCTGAAATGAACATTTTTCGTTTACTCGCCTAAATATAGTGATATTTTCAAATTGTTTAAACTTTTTAACTTTATACTAGGTACAAACATTACGTTTGGTTAAAGTTTGATTCTACCATTTACTTTAGGTGAGATATGGTCCCAAGGCGTATTTCAACTTGAAACACGATTTCTACGTTATTAGAGTCTGAAATAAACATTTTTCGTTTACAAGGCGTATTTCAACTTGAAACACGATTTCTACGTTTTTAGAGTCTGAAATGAATATTTTTCGTTTACTCGCCTAAATATAGTGATATTTTAAAATTGTTTAAACTTTTTACCTTTATACTAGGTACAAACATTACGTTTGGTTAAAGTTTGATTCTACCATTTACTTTAGGTGAGATATGGTACCAAGGCGTATTTCAACTTGAAACACGATTTCTGCGGTTTTAGAGTCTGAGACGAACATTTTTCGTTTACTCGCCTAAATATAGTGATATTTTCAAATTGTTTAAACTTT